>PVHP010044748.1:0-13965 GCA_004024765.1 Zapus hudsonius | reverse complement strand
CCAGGTCTTCTTTATTAGAACAAAGCAATATTTCAGACATTATCAGAGTATTGCCAATTACAAGGGCAGTGTTCCCAATGTATGTGTTAAATCAAGCCCAACCAAATCTATTAAATAAATTATAAATCAGAAGAATCTTGCAATCTGAGATAAGACATAGGAATCTCATACCTGAGCCCTGATTGATGCCTGGATACACGATTAATAATGAAACAAGTTTGATAATGGGACATTAATTTGGGCAAAAGTATTTCCTTTGAAGCAAGGACAAAATAAAATTTCATAAGGCCAAACACTTCTCCTTATTTTCTGCATAGATCTGAATATCATCGGGTTTGAGCAAAGTATAAGTCAAGAGTAGGTCAATTCATGTCAAATTAGACAAGGTTTGATTTCTAGCCTTCCTGTCTGCAGAATAGTCTGCAGACTGCTCTCAGATGTGAGGTGACTCAAACTGATGTAAAAGCACAGGGAGCTTTTTAAAGCTTATCACAGAAAGTAAGGAAACTGGAATTAAAAGCATATAAGCCTGTTGTGAATGAGCAAATTATGATTAAGGGGAGAAAACTGATCATACATGGGAGAGTTTTGTTAGATTCATAAACCGTAGTTGAGGGGTTGGAGAGATGTCTCAGCAGTTACAGCACTTGCCTTCAAGGCCAAATGACTGGGATTCAATTCCCCAGAACCCACATAAAGCCAGATACACAAAGTGGTGCTTGAATCTGGATTTTTGTTTACAACAGTTGGAGGCTCTGGCACGCCAATTCTTTCTGTCTGTCTCTCTTCTCTCTACAATTCTCTCTGCTTAAATTTTAAAATAAATTTAAAAAAAGAAAAAAGAACCATATTTTCAAAAAATGTAGTTGAAAATATAAAATTCAATGAGATCATAATAACAGTTCAAAATATGAAAGATTATATAGTGATGAGATCAGGCCTATGGCATATGGGACCTTAGGGTAGGATTTAGGTCTACTGGAGAAGGTTATAGTCAAAGCATCAGCAGCAGAATAAAGCTTCCAGTAGCTAAAGGTGTTCAAGCAAATGTGCCGTGGTCTTAGAGACTAGTCATATTACTGCTGAGAATTTAAGAATCTAATAGATTCATACTATAAAATCCTTAACGAGTTCCTACAAAGTGTGCTAAAACTCTAACCTATTATAGTTGTGTGATGATCTTAAGTAGCAAGTAAGCATTAGCAATTGAACAATACTTCTCTGGACTTTTGAATGTCCATTCTGGGCACAGTGGTTCAACAAGTTTGATACTGTGATACCCAAGTTTGGTATTGTGATACCCAGGATTCCACATCAACCTGACTTTCATGCTTTGTCATATTTAGTGAATCTGTGTACCCTAAAATACGCTACATGTATGTCTTTTGGCTTTCATGGATACATGCACAATTATGTATTTATTATTTGCAATGGAAAACATAAATGAGACCCTCATTAATGGATGCCACAAGCACGGTTATACAAACAAGACTCCTAATAGGAACTCAAATTCACTCCAAGGGGAAAACAATCAACTTCAGAGATTTTACTAAGGGGACTACTTACTGAATTGTGGGCAAGATTAAGATAATAATTAAGTATTATGTGATTGGAAGCTGCTGGAAATAATTATGGACAACTAATTTGAAGAGATTAATGAAAAATTGATGCCAAAGGTGTCAAAACAGCAGAAAGTTGGCCCTCCATTGTGGTTACAGGAGACCACAGTTACTGCTATATTTGTTGGTAAGAAGCAAAGAAATCTATTAGCCTTTTCTTCACTCTGTGGTCTTTCAACACCTTTCTGTGGTCAATTCCAATAGGAAGTTATCCAGGAGAAGGGAAACCCATGGTGCAGACAGGAAATGGCAGAGGACAGACCAGGGTGTTCAAATGGAGTATTTCTAGCAAGTCTTCAGTGAACAGAAGTTGAAGTACAGCTCTTAACCATAAATATTGATGGTGTGTGTTTTATTCTGATGCTCTTTGTGTATTTGAATATGGTTGTCTTAGAGCATACAAAAACAGGTTTTAGATGCTGGCTCCTAATAAACAGCTCATTTTGCAAGCTTGCCTTTTTATCCCCCAGTGTTTTTCCAAGTAAAATTTTATTTCTCAGTATTTCCACTTATATTTGTCTCACTGCTGCAAATCTGGAACATTTCATTTTATTTGTATGATTAATTAAATGATTGACAAATATGCCTTCTGAACAAAGAATACAAAGAAACAATAGACCATATCCGATATATCGGCAGCTGGTAGAAAGACATAGTGATTTTTAGAATTGAACATCTATTAGAATGTGTATAAAATGTTGTATTTTAAGCCTCTGATGGCAGGTTTTGCAAAAATACATGCTTGAGAAAGCATAAATATACCTTCCAGTCTTGAAGTTTCTTTGACACTGGTTTGTAGAGATGCTTTATGTGGTGGGGTTAAAATATGTTTAATGTTCTCACTCACTGATCCTCATTTTTCTCTTGTATCTTTAATCCAACATTCAAGTATTTTCTTGTTCCTAAGTATTGCCTTAAAGTACTGATATGTATAAGGCTTCTATAATACTGTAAAAACATACATATTTTTTCATAAGATAATTATTGGACATTGAAGAGAGGTTAGAACTATAGAGAGAAATAAAAGATTACTTATTTATTGATTTACTTCCCAATTTCAATGCATGAAGGGTTAAGATATATTTGGCCCTAGCCTTCATATTACATAGGCCTAAATCTGGTAAGATCATTCTCCTTAACACATTGCAGAAAGAGGAATCTAGAGAATTTAGGAAGTTTTTAGTGAGTATTTTACAAATATTTTTTTCTTTACTACTTGATATTAAAACCTTTCAACTCATTGCCTCCATAAAATGGAAATAATGCTAGAACATGGGAAAGATTCCTTTAGGAAAATATGTATACAAACACACACACACACACACACACACACACACACTGTTAAGAAAATGCACCCAAACACACATGTACAAATGACCTGAGGATGGACTCAAGAAATGAAGTTTCTGATTTTCAGTTCCTGAGCATTCGTTCCTGGAATTCAGGACTTGTGCTTCTTAAATGACTGTCATGTGTGTGTCTAGCTGTTTCTCACTTGTCATGGGGACTTGTGAACTTGTGAAGTTCTGTGACTAGTAAAGAAGAAAGTTATGGGCCAAGGAGATGGGTCAGTGGCTAAGAGCACTTGTTGCTTAAGTATGAGGATGTTTTAAACTGGTGTCATGGTTTGATCCAGGTGTCCCCCACAAACAAATGAATGTGTTCTGAGAGATCGATCCTCAGCTGATGGCAATTTGGGAGTTAGAACCTCACTAGAGCTGTGTTGTTGGGGCAGACTTATGGGGGTTATAAGCCAGCTCCCCCTTGCCAGTATTTGGCACACCTTCCTGCCACTATTTCCATTGTTGTGGCAGAGGTGATGTCTACCTGTCTGCTCATGCCATCATTTTCCCTGCCAGGATGGAGTCTCCCCTCGAGTCTGTCAGTCAAATAAACCCATTCCTCCACAAGCCGCTTTTGCTCGGGTTCTTTTTGTGCAGCAACTAGAAAGTTTGACCACAACAGTTTTGGTACCAGGAGTGGGGTCATCTGTTGCTGCTAGAACCCTGATCTTATGGCTTTGAGTTTTTGGAAATGATCTGCAGGAGGAATGAGGAAGGAGTTGAAGTCTTGACTTAAGAGATGCCTCGCAGTGCTGTGATCACAGCTTCATGGACCATTCTGGTCAGAATTGAAAGACTTAAATGAAGTAAGAACTATGGACTGTGAGGTTTGGCTTACGAAGGTGAGAAAGAACTTTGTCAGTACTGTGCCAGAAGCAGTTTGTGTGAGAGGCTGTTGCGTTCTGGCTACCTGTGTCCTGGAAACCTGTTCAGGGTTGCTTGACGTAAAGATGGACTGGTGTGAGCAGATGGAGATGGCACAGAAAGAAAGATCTTGGGGTTGAAAGTGCTGCCCGTTCACCTGCAATTGTTTGAGAGATGACAACCATTGAGATTCAGTCAGCTGGTCTGCATTGGAACAACAGGAAGAATGTGAACTCTTTGAAGTAAAGGGCCTGAATGCTTTGTCCCCCCTTGGATTAACAAGTTGGTAGCCCACCTGGTTCTGTGGAATATAACAAATACAAGAAGAGAGGGTCATTGGATTTGCAACACAGTTTTGTTTTTGAAAAATGGCCATCGGCGTGTGAAGCAGGTGTGCTAGGTTGCCTTCATGGAGCCTGATGTAGCTATGAGGATGAAATGTGGGTTGCAATGGAGACCCAAAGAATTCCAGGACTATGGATGGGTGCCAAGGCAAGCTGCCAGCACCGGTGAAGTTTTCCTGGACTGTGAGTAGCCGAGCTGGAGGGGAGGTTTTGAATCTCCAAGAGACTTGTGTTATTGGTTATAATCATTGAACTTGGAGTTAGAGATTGATGGTTCCCTGTTTGTTTTAAATCTTGTATTGGTCAATCTATTTTTGCTGTGCCTCATGTTTTGCAGTGTGAATGTTCTGTGCCATTACGGGTTTATTTTTGGTATTATGGCTCAGTTGAAAGCTGTGGGGACTTAAGAGTTGAGCTGAACACATTGTATTTATATCATATATGATTATTAGTTTGTGGGGGCCAGGGGCGGGCTGTCATGGTTTGATCCAGGTGTCCCCCACAAACAAATGAATGTGTTCTGAGAGATTGATCCTCAGCTGATGGCAATTCGGGAATTAGAACCTCACTAGAGCTGTGTTGTTGGGGTGGACCTATGGGGGTTATAAGCCAGCTTCCCCTTGCCAGTATTTGGCACACCTTCCTGCCGCTGTTTGCAGTGCTGTGGCAGAGGTGATGTCCAGCCCTCTGCTCATGCCATCATTTTTCCCTGCCAGAATGGAGTCTCCCCTCGAGTCCATAAACCCATTCCTCCACAAGCTGCTTTTGCTCGGGTTCTTTCTGCGCAGCAACTAGAAAGCTGACCACAAAAGTTTTACTGAAAACTGCCAAATTTGACTCCCCAGAACCAAAGTTGTAAAACTAAAAAGATGGGCATGGGCTGCCCATCTGTAACCACGAGAAGACAAAAAAATACAGAAACTTTGCTAGATTGGCATCCAGTACCCAGATGGTAGCAAGTGCAGTGCTGGACGGCACAACATAAGCTGCCAGGGGAAATTGGCCAATGATAGTTGGAGAAAGCAGAGACCAGGGATACAAAATGCAGATTGTTGCCATGAGAAGGCTGAACACAGTTCCTTCTGGGAGAGATTAACGGACCAAGAAATGATCACCTTTGCAATAGAGGCACAAAAACCTTGGGGTGTGGGGGATATTCAACAGCTTTTTTTTCTTCTCCCATAGACAAGTGACTGCTTTATTAAGAGGCATCTTCCCAACAGAGGTGTCCTGGGCAGCCATTTATGGGGGTTAATTGGGGCTTGTCAGAGGTAGAGACCTTCAGATGTGTAAACCGCTCCTCATGCCCCTCTGAGTGCATGGTGGCTGGGAAGCACACAAGGGTTAGGAGAGCTGTTCCTTCGTTCCTCATTTCTGAGACAGCTCTTTCTAGAGCTTTGGTCTAGAATGACCTTTGGTCCTTGTCATGATTTAACCTTGATCTTTCACAGAGGGAATATGGACACCACTCTGGGATGGATGGTTATGTTGAACCATCCTAGCTTCAGAAGAAAGCTGGTTTGGCCTCAAAGCAGGATGCGCTCAGTGTAAGACCACTACTGCCTCTGAACGGGACCATGTTGTCAATGTGTGTGTGTGTGTAGGGTCCAGGCGGGAGTCTAGCATTGCAATCTAGCAATCAGACTCCACAAACAAGAACATAGCTATGCACACACACACTAAAAGTAAGGCTAAGGTATAGCTTGGTGGTAGAACACTTAAGTACTTAGTATGTGTAATGCCTTGAGTTCAATCACCAATACTGAAAGGGGGTCAGACAAGCAATGAGATTTAGCAGTATACTAAAAGACTTCATTAGTAAATTTGAAAAATGTAAAGATCATGTATTATCAATAACTCTAAATATAATTCATAATTCATCATGGTGATGGATATGAAATAACTTGAGATTCTGGTATTTATTTTGTTTTAAACAGGAACCCACTACATAGTCCAAACTAGCTTGTAATTTGGGATCCTCCTGCCTCTGTCACATCAGTGCTCATAGAAAGCCATCTATGAGCATCAAGAGACCCTGCAAGGTCCAGAATGGTAACCATCCCTCAAAAGGTAGTTAATGTAGTGCTGGGAGGCACTGCATAAGCTGCCAGGGGAAGCTGGTCAATGACAGCTAGAGTAAACAGAGACCACTGACATGAAATGCAATCTGCCGCCATGAGCAGGCTGAACACACTGCCTACTGAGAGAGAAGAGTGAACCATGAAACTAGTACTTGTGCAATGGAGGAGCCAAAGCCTGGGGGAAGCAATCAACAGCTTTTAATTCAGCCAAGTAATCCACTCACTGAGGGGGAGCCCTTAACTGGAACTGGGGACTCAGGGCAAAATACAGTGGGTACCAGAATCCTGGGTACCCAAAGAGAAATGCACTATACGAGTGATTTACAAAGAGCTACTAACAATAGCCAATTCAGAAATGTGTATCTAATTTAACCTATACTGATCTCACTCTCTGATGGAGAATCGGTTTGTATTTTTCAGAATGCAGAGAGAGAGCTATGGATCATCCAGCCCTACCGACGATAGCTGACATCTGGGCAAGAGATGAGCCATACCAGATCTTCCATGAAGAATCCGTACAGAACCACGAAGGGAGTGGTGGGATAAGCAAGAGGTCCACAACCACAGCCAATCAGTCAACACAGGATAAGCCAGACAGACACCAATGTTTTCAACCCAACCTGAAGCAGAAGCACAGAGACACCTTAAGACCTCACCAATAAAGCAGTCTTAATACTCATCAACAGCATTTGAATTGGCCAAGAAATCCACTCAGTGAAAAGGAACCCTTAACTGGAATTGGTACTCAGGGAAAAATCCTACAGGAACCAAAAACTGAGGATCCAAAAAGAAATCCCCATTACCAGAGAACTTCAGAGAGGCTAATCTCAATAGAATTTTGCCAAATTAGAAATGTGTGTCTCATTTAACCTATACTGATCTCACTCTCCAATGGATATTCTGTTTGCATTTTTCAGAAGACAGTGAGGGAGCTATGGTCATTCCAACTCCACCGATGAGCTGCAGGCTGAATGCTGATATCCCAGCAAGAGATGAACCACCTCAGGCCTATTGTGTCGGCCCCAAGGGAAACACTTGAGACAGTGTTGGGGTAAGAAAGAGTCCTATAAACACAGCCAATCAGTCAACTCAGGATAAGTCATGGAGACAGACATGAACCACTTCCAACGCAACTTAAAGTAGAAGCACAGAGACCCTTAATGTCACAACAACAATGAAACAGACTTAAAACTCACCCTCCATGACTCAGGAAACTGAGCAGAAGAGGGGGCGGAAAGATTGTAAGAGCCATGTTGGAAGAATATATCCAGAGACATTGCCCCCCTCAGCTACAATTCATAAAGGGTGGGGGCAGCCTTGTTGCCTCCTGTGCTATCCATACCCCCTTGCCACATGGATTGATCCAGTGTGCCCACTGAGGAGGATACCCAGTGGATTGGGGATGGGGGAATATAAGCACAATATTTACTCAATCAATGTATCTAATTTGAGGCAATAAAGATAAAATAAAAAAAATAGATAAAATTTTGATCAGAAATAAAAAGTGTAGAAAATTCCATACACAATTAAGCATCATTTTCAGAAAGAAAGCATGGGGTGGCACATGGGCCAACAATATGCAAGCAATAAAGGTATTTGGTGTTCTGGTTCTGGCCTAGAGAAAGAGGAACTTTGTCTTTCTACCATAGACAGTTGAAAACTGGAGATTCGACCACAAGAAAGGTTCCCACAGGTTGTTTTTTTTTTTTTAAGAGAGGAGAAGCAAAGAGGGAGCTTTTGAGGGCACCAGATTTCTCTACGGAGTCACTTTGAAGATGATGGGACAGAACCCAAGTACTATGGACTTGCTAAATTTAGGGGAGAATATGTAATTTTAGGAAAATAAGTCACGTAAACTATGTGCTGGTGAACCTTGAGTCCATTGCTCATAGACAGGTACCACACAGCAGGTGGAAGTGCATGAAGCCAGGCAAAGGAAAACAGGGACAGCAATGGCTTATCACTTCACAAAGCTTTCCTGGGACTCAAAGTTTATCTGCATTAGAAAACCTCCCTGAACATGATGGAATTAGTCAAGATCCCCCCAAAATAGAACCTCAGAATATGGCTGAAAAATCTACTACAGAATTTAGAAAACTTTGAACATATTAACTTGATAGGAAAGCAACAAAATTAGAACAAAATACAATTTCAACTATATATAAACAATACAATCTAGACATTCAACCACATAGCATCTAGAAATCAGCATCAAAGTTAACAATATTTGTAGAGATATAAACAGCAAATTTACTGTAGAAGAGAATTCAGCCAATAGAAATTGGCTAGAAATGAGAATAAAGCTGATAATTACTTTAAAATACTACAATTAATATAATAAAAAATAAAGGAATATATGAACATAAACAAACAAAAATATACTAGGTGGTAAGTAAACACAAATGCCACTTTTGAGGATCAAAAATAGTTACAAAATGTAAAGAAATTCACTGAGTTGGCTTTGCAATACTGTATACACTGCTCAAGAAAAATGCCATAAATCCAATGATACAAGTAGAACCCTCCAAAATAAGTTGTGAAGTCGACAAATAACTCACATGTATGGTGGGCATACTGAACAAGAATGCACTGATTCATGGGGAAACATCAACCTGTTTAACAAAGATGCTGAAATTTGGGATGATGGATTACAAATATTTTAAGAGAGAATGATGAAAACCTCAGAGTTGTATGGAAATTCTAAACACCTAGCTTTAAAATCTTTAAAGAAATTCCAATATAACACACAAAGTTAGAGCATAGTAAATGTAATTTAAATAATTGAAAAAAAATCCATGATACAGGTAAGTATATGAAGGACTGTGAGGGAAAGTGAAAAGAGAGAGTTGATATTAACTTCCTACCAGAAACATAAGCTATAACAATGGGTCAGCATCTTTAAAATGATGGAAGAAAAAAATAAAAAAATAAAAACAAAAGCAAAACTCAGAAAAATCTGTATATCCACAAAAGTGGTATTGAAGATACAGGTGAAATACTTTGTCAGATCTATGAATCATTTTTTCAGTGTGTGCTTCCAGCAGACATCACAAGCCACTTATCAGTGAATTGAACGGTGATAGCAATGATTTGGGGTTTGTTGTAAGAAAAAGATGGTGAACCTCAGAGGTTTGTATTGGTCACTGTAGACAAAAAGTTTTCAAACAGGTTTTTTTACAGTGGACCTAGAGTACTCGAAGCAGAAAGTGACTTTATCAATAAATCACTTATAAATATTCCAATGATCAATAGCTAGTCAAAGGAATCATCAAACTACTTTTGGTATTTTCTGTCTGGTCGGTTCCAGGGGCAGATTAACATATGTGACAAGAGCAACATGCTTTCAAACTCACTCTGGTAAATTGCTTCAGGACCCTTGGGTCAAAATGGAAAAATAATCATAATGACACCAATATACTTGAATGCTTACTTAGGCAATTAAACATGATAATCTAAAAATGTTGAAAATGTCACAGCAAAACATATCATAATATGTTATTAATGTATGTTAATATTTTTGAAGGCTTGGGAGATGACTCATTTGGTAAAGTTCTTGCCCTGCAAGTGTGAAGGACTATATTTGAATGTCCAGCACCCTTGAAACAGCATATAAGTGCCAGGCATGGAGCACATCTGTAATCCTCTCCACTGGGATGAGCCAGCTTGCTAGTGTCACTGAGTAGGTGAACTCTGGGTTCAGTGGGGAACCCTATCTAAATAAGCAAGGTGAGAAGTGATTGAGGCTAACACTCGATGATAGCTTGTCATGCACATACATGCACACATATGTATGCACGTGTGTATGGCCACATTAGATATGAACATGCATTCATACAGGTATGCACACTATACACACATAGAAGCATGAAAAAACGCTGAAATCAGCAGAAGAAAACACTTGAACAAAGAATGGAGTTTTCTTTGTGAAATATTTTCCTAAGTATGTTTTGATAATGCAAAATTAAACATTGTTTATATTAGGTGTTTTCCATCATTTAGAGAAAAGACAAGTGATTCATAGTTTGATGCCAGTCCTCCTCCTCATTCTCCTCCTTCTTTTGGGTGCAGAGTCTCACACAACCTCAAATTTATTAGGATGACTTTGAACTTCTTATCTTATTTGCCTCCACTTTCACAGTGCTGGGATTACATGCACAAATCGCACAAATCACCATACCAGACTCAATGTTCTTTTATATATGAAATATCTTTCTTCTAATAATTATTTCTATGTAAACTATGTCAAAAGTATTGATTAGAGAGTAAAATATGTTAGCACTGCTTTTCAGTAATTTCTTATTTCTTATGCTACTAAATTTCTCTGTGGTCTCATGCCTTTATATTGGGGGAAATGTGTAGGATTTTGAATCTCTAGATACTTTTATAAACTTATATAGTAATTCCCTCTAGATACTTTTATAAACTTATATAGTAATATTATTCCCTAAGTTTTCCTAAGTAGTTCCAAATCTAGTTTGGTCACTCAGATATCCTGAATTATGAAGGTGAAACTACAGATAATCCTGGGAACTACCTCAGCAATCAGGTTCTTGCCACTGGAAAAGCCTTTAATTTAAAACCCTTCTTAGCATTTTAAGGCAATTTGTTTTCATGAGATTTTTTTTGAGTGGTTAAAATATGATAAACTTTAGGTAAAGGGAAATCTTTTAGATAAACATGCCACACCTGGCTGGGTGTACACTGTCCAGATAATTAGGAGGCTTTTAAATATTTGAGAGGGAGGAATATCAGTTGGCAAGAGAACGTTATTAGAGAAGACAGGATGCATGAAGAATAGTCAGAGATTTAATTATTTCTCACCTCCCCTAATATAGCAGACACAATTACCAAAAGTGATGATTTCAAGAAATGACTACTGCTCCACCTTTATCATTGATAAAATTATAAATTTATTCCTCTTTTTTCAAGAACAACTTCTTATTTTTAGAAGAAAGATATGCAAGACTTTATTAGAAAAGCAGAAAGTGAAAGTTAAATAGAAAAGCTCTAAATATGGCTAATTCCGACTGTTTCTTTCTTTTTTTTGTCGTGGTGTTTTTGTTTTTTTTTTTTTAGCAACATTTAAGGATTTGAGGCAAACAATATTATCTTAAAATGTCCACAGCTGAGCTTAAATTAGCACTTGGCTGGCATTGTCCTAATATCACAGCTTTCTCTTGAATTTCATTGCTTTGTTTTACTACTTTGGTGAAAAATAAAATATAGAAGATCTGATAACACATATACATAAGCACTTGGACACACACGCAGTGAATATTAATATTTTCCCAAAAGGCCAATATGCCTGAATACATTATCAAGAAGTTAAAACAAACACATGAGCTCAGATAGAGACTCCTACTGGTGGTTAAAAAGTCACATTGCTTCAATGAATAGCATAGGCAGTGAAGTACTTATGTGTTATCAATAACTTTATTAGTATATGAATTTTAGTATATTTTCTATATAATAAATATACTAATATATTTTAGTAATTACAATATACTAATAATTATGATATACTAATATATTTTAGTATATTATCTGTATATTAATTTTCCTTCCTTCCTTTTTCTTTCTTCCTCCTTCCCTTTTCTTTTCTTTCTTTATTTATTCCTTCCTTCCTTCCTTCATTTCTTTCATTCTCTCTCTCTCCTCTTTTTCTTTCTTTCTTGTTTGTTAAGACAGGGTCTAATGTATCCATGGCTGACCTTGATCCATCTGCCTCCACCTCCAAATTGCTGAGGTTGTGGGTACACCTCCACATCCAGACAACTATTTTTAATAACGGTTTCATAAAATGAGCCAAATTGATATAACTTTAACAAAAAGTTTACAAACTGACACCTCCTAAAGTGTATCCTGTACCTTTTCTTGATTGTACAGTTGATGAGGTTTTTCTTCATACTCCAAACTTCAGACTCCAGTGTCACCTCCAAGTAATAACATCTCAGCTTCCAATTCATCATTAATGCACGAGAAACAGGAGGAATCTTGAGTTTTATGGCCTGGAATATAAAACAAAAAGTTGCTCCTTTAAGAGAGAACTCGTTTGAATCTATTATGAAGCCCCTGGAGAAATGGCACCATTCGGAAGCCTAGCTGTGGGGAAAGAAATATGAATATTAACTTCCACAGCTAAATTACTGCCTATATGCTGGTGATGCTTGAATGTGTGTTTTCACTCAAAAGCTTTCCCTTGAGATATGCACTCGCATGTCCTGTTGCCTGCTCAGTCCCTCGGATGCTTAACAGGCACCTAGCATTTGACTTTGCAAAAACATAATATGTCTTGTCTCTCAGACTTTCTCTTTCTCTGGTGTTTTCTATCACTCTAAAAGTCCCCCCAATTGAAAATGGGGCAGAAGTGGGCTGGCTTCCTATGATACTCACTGGTGTGTGTGTGTGTGTGTGTGTGTGTGTGTGTGTGTGTGTGTTTACCAAGTTTCCCTTGCCACTCCCTTGTGAATGCATCGACACCATTTGGCTTCATGGATATTGGAACTAAGTTTCATCAGCCTTCCAAAGTGGACTGAAGGCCAGTGGTATCCAGGAGTCATGGAGTGCCAGGTTGGGGCCGCTGAAGCATCCAGTCTTGTGTTCTGACCAGCTACTGGGTTCTTTCACTCTCCAGCCTGAATCGAGCTATGGGGGTTCCTTGACACTTAAGTATGCAGACACATTGTTGGACTGGCCAGTTTATATTCTGCAAGCTAATAAAATCAAGCCCCTTTGCACATCCATTGCATTGGTTCTGTTTCTCTAGAGAACACTGGCTAATACACTGTATTTATCATTGCTAAGAGTTTATAGTGAAGATACAGTCCTATAGAAATAAATTTCATGATCATTGAAGCTCCTCCTTCAATTTTGCAAGAATAGGCTTTGGCCTTAATAGGTTTCACAAGAGACCCATGCCCAGGGTTCCCCACAGAGATATATGTTAAAGATTGTGTAGTAACAAACACTGGATATTATTCTTAGATTAAAATTTCTTGAAATACTTAAATCCATTATTTTCTGCCCATCTACCTTTAGCGTATGTCTCAAAATTTTCACTCTTCACTGACTTTTGACCTACAAACATACTATCAAAAATAAGTCATTTGCTTCCATCTACTATTGTTCAAGTTATTCTACCTCCTTCCTCTTTTCACTATGCCTACAGATAGGATGGTAAACTACACCTATCCATTTGTGTTCAGCACTGACTCAGCTCTGAACAAGAAGCTCTAACCCACCCTGAGCTTGTTATTTAAGCTGACTCTCAGTGGTCAGCAAACTAACTCCCTGTAGCCGTAGACAAGCAATAGGAAACATGGCACTTTGAAAAATTCGAAAGAAGTTCAGTGCAGTTGTTATTTCTTATGAGGAGTATAAAAATAATTCTATAAGAAAACTTGATCCATGAGACCGCAGGCTGAAAAGCAGATAACAAAATATCCAATAAGCGAAGATTGATTTCTTTTTCTCCTATGGTTTTCCTGGATTCCCTGTCCTTCCCCTTCTGGAAATTTCTCAATGAACTCTTCCAGCAGGGCTGAGTTTATGGGAACCTAGGGCCCTTCATTGCTACCATGAACGCTATTACAAAACTCATCTGGCTCAACTCAGCAAAACAATGGCTTTATTCCCACCAGGAAGTTCCCCCTTGTCCCCACCCCTCTCAACTGAGAACTGCCTGCTAGCTTCCTCCCAACTCCCTTAGGAATAT
>PVHP010044747.1:0-13966 GCA_004024765.1 Zapus hudsonius | reverse complement strand
ACCAACTTGACATAGGCAGAAAGCTGAGGTCCTGGCAAGAGAGGAGCCACCACAGTCATAGCGTGGAGGATCCATATGGAACCCCGCAGAGAATGACGGGATGAACAAGGGACCCACAGCCACAGCCATTCAATCAACACAGGATAAGCCAGTGAGACAGAAACCAACGATTTTTGACACAAAGACCCCTAAGTTCTCACTCAGCATTAAAGCAGCCTTAATACTCACCCACCATGACTCAGGGAACTGAGCGGAAGAGGAAGCAGAAAGATTGTGAGAGCCGTGGTGGGGGAGACTGTCCAGAGGCATGGCACCCCTCAATAACAACACACTTGGGCCAGGAGAACCGGGCTGAGTACTAGGCTATCCATGGTCCCCTGCCACAAGGACTGATCCAGACGGCCCACGGAGGAGGATATCCAGCTGACTGGGGATGGGGAGGGGGGGCAACGAGGAATTGGGGATAACAACTCAATGTTGGCCCACTAAACAATGTAACTCATTATGGACAATAAAAAATAAATAAATAAAAATAATTTTACTTCTGAACCATGTCACTATATTGCTCGTGTATAAAACAAAATTAAATCAGCAAGATTTGGGGAGGACCTCTAAAATTGAATGTAAGCATAATAATGGATATAACTACATCGCAGTTTGATAAAGTCATCACACAGAGAACAGACGAGTGCAGGTAAATGTGTTATTTGTGTATGAATGGGAAGAGCTACAAGCACTGTTAACCACGCAGCCATCGCCCTGGCCATGCACAGGACCAGCCAAAGGAGACTCTGAACTTGATTCAACAGTTGGTTGTTGGTAGTGAATTGGAACTATAGTCCTTAAACCATTTTCTGTGTGTTGTGAGACTGAGCCAAAAGTAAATGTGTGGATGTGACTAAAAGGCAGAATTCTTTTTGGTGAAGAAGAACGTAAAGAATAAAATGCAGTATGGAAGAAGAGAGAAAATTTGGCATGTTGAAATAAATTGAGAGACATTAATGTGAAGCAATTTTCAAATACTTGGTTTTTCTCTGTCTCCACTAACCCAGCCTAGGAACAGGGACTCTCCAGCAAGGTGGAGATCCTGGGCGGAACGCCATCTCTTCAGAAGCACAGACCTGCTGCAGTCAGTGGCGATCTGGATTGTGGGATCCAGAATCACGTAGGAGACACACCTATGGGGGTGTCGGTGAGAGCGTTTCCAGAGAGGTTGCACTGTTGAGGGGAGACTCACCCTAATGTGGGCAGCACGGGTCCATGAGCTGGGGGTCCTGACTAAATAAAAACCGAGAAAGCCACCAGGCGTGGTGGCACATGCCTGTAATCCCAGCACCTGGGAGGCAAAGGCAGGAGGATGGCTGTGAGTTCAAGGCCAGCCTGAGACCACAGAGTGAATTCCAGGTCAGCCTGGGCTAGAGCCAGACCCTACCTTGGAAAACAAAAAAAGAAGGTGAGTGGAGCCCGTGACCAGCAGCTTCACACTCCTGCCACCACAGGCTGCAGGCTTTCCCTGCGCGATGTGCCTTCTTAAACCTTCCTGGACTTGCTCCGGTCAGGCGGAGTCCCAAGGCGGTCACTCACACGCCTATGTCCGATAACTTGTGAAGAGATGGAAGCCGCCATCAAAAATCTGACAGGCGCTGGAAGATGGTGCAGTTAGTACAGCACTTGCCTTGCAAGTGTGAGGACCCAAGTTAGATCGCTAGGATCCATGGGCTGAAGAGATAGCTTAGTGGTTACAGCATTTGCCTGCAATGCCAAAGGACCAGAGTTCAATTCCCCAGTGCCCATATACAGCCAGATGCACAAGAGGGCGCATGCGTCTGGAGTTCATTTGCAGTGGCTGGAGGCCCTGGTATGCCCATTCTCTCTTTCTGTCTGTCTGTCTGTCTGTCTCTCTCTCTCTCTCTCATAAATAAAAATTTTTTTAATATTTTATTTTATTTATTTTTCAAGCAGAGATACAGAGAGAGAGAGAGAGAAAGAGAAAGAGCGAGTACCAGGGCCACCACCTTGTGGGTCTGGCTTATGTGGGTCCTGGGGAATTGAACCTGGGGCCTTAGGCACCGGAGGCAAGTGCCTTATCTGCTGAGCCATCTCTCCAGCCCTAAAATATTTTTTAAAAAGCCAAGTACAGTGACACACACTTGTAACCGTGGGGAAGCAGAAAGAGGAGAACCTTGGGGCTCACTGTAGCCTACTTAAAAAGTTCCAGCCCAGTGAGAGGAAACTCTACCTCAAAAAAAGATGGACAGCACCTGTGCAACAACACCTGAGATGGTCCTCTGGCCCCTACACACACACACACACACACACACACACACACACACACACACACACACACACACAATCCCCTGACAGGGTTTCGGATGTATCTCAGTGGAACCAAGTGTGAGGCCCCAGGTATGATTCCTAGCACTACAAAAAAAATTCTCCTAACAGAAGTCCTGGACCTGCTGGCTCAACTGGAGATTTGGGAGTTCTGGAAAACACCAACCCCTCTCATACTTTTCCAAAAATATTAAGGAAGAAAGAACACCCCCCTGGGCTGGAGAGATGGCTCAGCAGGTAAGGTACTTGCCTCCAGTGCCTAAGGCCCCGGGTTCAATTCCCCAGGACCCACATAAGCCAGACCCACAAGGTGGTGGCCCTGGTACTCGCTCTTTCTCTCTCTCTCTCTCTCTCTCTCTCTCTCTCTCTCTCTCTCTCTCTCTCTCTCTCTCTCTGCTTGAAAATGAATAAATTAAATATTTAAAAAAAAAAAGAAAGAACACCCCCTAACTCATTTTATGCAGCTATCATAACCCATACTAGGTTCGGTGAGAAGCCCTGTCTCAAAATAATAGGATGGAAAGCAACAAAGGAGGACACTCAACCTTGACCTCTGACCCCACATGCACACGCACACACACACTCAAATGCATGAGCACCTGGAGACACACATGCACACACTCAAAAAAAAAAAGCCCTCCCAGTGCCCATCACATTCAACAGTAAAAGACTGAAGACTTTTACTTTAGGACCAAGGCAACCACTTCTGCTCACCAGAGCACTTGAAATCCCAGCCAAAACAATTAAGCAAGAAAAAGAAATATAGCCATCCAAATGGGAAAAGAAGAAGAAAATGACTTATGTTTGCAGATAACATGATCTCATGTGAAGAAAACTTTAAAGATTCCTTTATTGTTGAGGTCTTTGGGGCCTCTGTACTTCTGCTTTAGGTTGCATTGAAAATCGTTGGTGTCTGTCTCGCTGGCTTATCCTGGGTTGGCTGACTGGCTGTGGTTACAGGTCTCTTGCTTATCCCACCATTCTCTGTGGGGTTCCATGTGGATCCTCCACGGTAGGTCTAGGGTGGCTCATCTCATGCCAGGATGTCAGCTATCAGCCTGTGGCTCATTGATAGGGTTGGAAAGACCACAGCGCTCTCTCTCTCGCTCTCTCTTGCTCTCTCTCTCTCTCTCTCTCTCTCTCTCGCTCTCTCTCTCTGCATTCCAGAAAATACAAACAGAATCTCCATCAGAGAGTGACATCAGTATAGGTTAACTAAGATACACATTTCTGAATTAGCTAGATTCTATTGTGAGTACGCTCTTTGTAAATCACTTATAAAGTGCATTTCTCTTTGGGGGTCCCAGGATTTTGGTTCCCAATGTATTTTTCCCTGAGTCCCCAATTCCAGTCAAGGGACTCCTTGTCACTGAGTGGATTGTTTGGCCAAATTAAAAGCTGTTGATTGCCTCCCCCAGGTTTTGCTCCTCCATTGCACAAGCGTTTGTGTCTTGGTTCAATGTTCTCTCCCAGTAGGAAGTGTGTTCAGCCTACTCACGGCAACAGACTGTGTTTCATGCCCGTGGTCTCTCTTTACTCCAGTTGCCGTTGATCAGTTTCCCCTGACAGCTTATGCAGTGCCTTCTAGCTCTGCACTAACTACCATCTGGGGGCTGGTTACCATTCTGGACCTCGCAGGGTCTCCCTGTGCTGATCAATGGCTTTCTGTGGTTTCTTCAGCAACAGGGTTTTGCCTCAGGCCTGGGATGGGCATTCAAGAGCTTTGACAGAATCCTGTCTTGTTTTTGGGACCTCATGGTTCACTTTGGTCAACAGCTCAGTGAGGAAAGGAGCCAATGACTGGGACCAGGAGTTGCAGGACTGATCGATTTTTCATGGGCTTAGACTCACTCCCCTTCTATTCAGGCCCCTCTTGCCAGATGATGCCCACTACTTGCTCAATAGGTTACAGTATGCAAGTGAGGATTTTATGATTTCGAATCATTTTTGGTTTAGCTTCATGTTTAAGTCATCCCCTACCCCCCACCCATTCCTTACCCCTCCTTCACAAACTCTCACTTCTCCCAACTGGCTTGCAAGGAGTTTACAGTTAACCTGGTTAGGAACCACATATGAGGGAGAATATGCGGCTTTTGACTCTCTGTTCTAAGAACTCAACAATATAGCAGCTTTAATACTCACCCGCCGTGACTCAGGGAACTGAGCGGAAGAGGGAGGTGGAAAGATTGTAAGAGCCATGGTGGAGGAGAATATCCAGAGACATCGCCCCCTCAGTAACAACATTTTTTTTCTTTTTTTTTTTAATTTAAATATAAATTTATTGTCCATAATGAGTTACATTATTTAGTGGGCAAACCATGAGTTGTTATCCCAACTTCCCCAAATTCCCCCCTCCCCCTCCCTGATCAGTTGGATATCCTCCTCCATGGGCTGTCTGTATTAGTCCTTGTGGCAAGGGATCCTGGATATCCTAGTACTCAGCCCGGTCTTCCTGGCCCAAGTGTGTTGAGTAACAACATTTTTTGTGGAACCGGATTGACTCCTAGGCTATCCATAACCCCCTGCCCCATGGACTGATCCAGTTTGCCCACAGAGGAGGATACTCAGCTGATTGGGGACAAGGAAGAGGGAAATCGGGGAACTGGGGACACCAACACTTTATTTGCTCATTCAGTGTATATAAATATGGATAATAAATATATATTTTATTAAAAAAATAAAGATTCCATCAAGCAAATAAAATTGAATTAATAAATCCAAGAAAGTAGCCTGTTTGCAGAGCATGGCGGCTTACACCCTTAGTCCCAGCATTAGGGAGGATCCCTGTGAGTTTGTGATCAGCCTGGGGCTACAGAGTGAGCTCCAGGTCAGGCTGAGGTAGAATGAGAACCTGCCTCAAAAAAAAAAAAAAAAAAAAAGGAAAGGAAGAAAGGAAGGAATGAGGTTGCAAAGCAAAGATTTAGAATCTCACATAATGATCTTTCCCTTTGTGTTTCTGGTGAGAACACAGAAACATATTCTCTCTTGGCAAATTCCAGTATATTATACGAATTATTAATGCATTCCTCACATTGTTCATCTCTAGACTTATTATTGCTCATATTACATAGCTGCAGATTTGCAGTCTGTGAGCCGCACCTTCCCGTTTCCCTGATACACACGCCTCTGGTAAGCACGTCCTGTGGTTTCTGACTTCCTTGTTTTCTTTAGTATCCCATTTATGAATGAGATCGGGCTGTATTTTTTTTTCCTTTGTCTAGCTTATTTTACTAAATGAAGCGTCCTCTGGGTCAGTTCATACTATCAAACTGCAAGAAGTCCTGCTTTTCCCCTCCATCCAGCCAGCAGCAGACACCCAAGTTGTGTCCACACATTGGTAATTGCTACCAATACCGATATGCAGGCGTCTTTATCTGGGCAATACCAAGAAGGAGTACTAGGTCATACAGAACTTCTGTTTTGGGGTTCTTAGGGACTCTCCATATTCTTTGCCGCCATGGCTTCACCATTCCCATCAACAGTGTAGGACGCTTGCACACACTCACCAATACTTACCTACCCGTCATCCTAACAAGTGTGGCAAGAGCTTGTCATTCTGACGTGCATGTCTCTTTTTGTTTTGTTCTGTTTCTTGAGGATAGTTTCACTCTAGTCCTGTAAGACTAGGGAACCATGGTAGAAGAGGTGGCAGGAAAAAAATGGAACAGACAGGGAAAGGGGAGGAGTGCTTTGTAATTACAGTCTTCCAGACACAAAGTTGGCCTTAATATTCATGACCTCACAGTGGCTTATGCTACTTACATAAGACCTGCACAAGAGGAGGAAATGATGACATCAAAATAAAGGAGAGAGTAGTTGGAAAAAGGGGACTCAGTAGAAGGGGCATAAGAGATAAAAAAAGAGAGGCCTAGAGGCCGATAGCTGAGATCCTGGCAAGAGAAGAGCCACCACAGTCATATCGTGGAGGATCCATATGGAACCCCGCAGAGAATGATGGGATGAACAAGGGACCACAGCCATTCAATCAACACAGGATAAGCCAGTGAGACAGAAATCAATGATTTTTGACACAAAGACCCCTAAGCTCACAATATTAAAGCAGCCTTAATACTCATCCACCACGACTTAGGGAACTGATTGGAAGAGGGGGCAGAAAGATTGTGAGAGCCGTGGTGGGGGAGACTATCCAGAGGCATGACACCCCTCAGTAACAACATACTAGGGCCAGGAGAACCTGGCTGAATACTAGGCTATCCATGGTCCCCTGACACAAGGACTGATCCAGACGACCCACGGAGGAGTATATCTGGCAGATTGGGGAGGGGGAGGCAGTGGGGAATTGGGGATAAGAACTCAATGTTTGCCCACTAAATATTGTAACTCATTATGGACAATAAAAAAAGAGAGAGGGTCATGGGAAGGTATGATGATCATGGTATATTATCTATATATATGGAGATTGCCATATGCCATATATATGTATATGTTTTGATATATAGATGTTTTCATATATACATATATCAAAAGTTTAAGAAACCTGTGTTTTGCCCAGACTATGGGCATTGAATGTGTATTTAACCTGAAATGTATACATAAGAAGACACTTAGAAAGAAAGGCAAAAAATAGATGCAAACGAATGATCATTTAATTATTTTTAAGTGAGTTTTTTCTCAAGTTGTAGAGAAAAACAACATGTATAGCTACAAATTAAAGTTACAATAATTCTAGGCTTTAGACTACTATTTTAATTATATAGAATCATATAGAAAAAATGGAATCGCAGGCTGTTATTACAATAATACGTTTATTAAGATCTTTATGAAGAGCTTTATTTCTTCATCTGGCTGCAGGTGGCTTTCGTGCATCTTTATTTCAACCTGCAGGATATGATGCTAAGAAAGCCCTCCCACTCCCTTCCTCCCCCACTGTTGCTGTTTCTCTGATCATCTTAATTTCTGCCTCACATTTGAAGGATAGTTTTGCCAGTTGAAGTTGTGCACACGGTAAGAAATAGATGAAGAGGCAGAGACAGGAGGATCAGGAGTTAGAAGCCAGTAAGAAAGAAAAATAAAGGATGGTTTTTTTTCTGAATGTAAGCTGGTTGTCAGGAGTTATCTGTCCCTGTAGTACTTGGATTATACCAGCAACGATCTCCTGACCTCCAGTTTGGATGAGCGAGCCTCTGATAATCTCACGAGAATCCCTTGTACGTGACAAGTCTCCCTGCTCCCTCTTGCCATTCCCTGCATCCTGGCTTTTCCTGTGGCTTTCAAAAGTTGAATTGCAATGTGTTTAGGTGTGGATATCACTAAATCAATACTGGCTGGGATTTGTTGAGCTTCTTGGAGGTTTACAGGCCTATCTTTTACAAATGTGAAATGAGTTTTCAGCCATTAACTCTCTCTCTCTTTCTTTCAAATTTGTCCGTCTCTTCTCCAGAGACTTATGCAGTACATATGTCTGCCCACTCAATGGTGTCCCACAAGTTTTTCCATCTTCACCTGTCTTCAATCTTTTTTCTGTTGCCCAGAATCAATACTTCCCGTTGTCCTGTCTCCAAATTCATTATTTATTCTGCCTGCTCACGTGTGCCTATCAATCCCTGTGGGACATTCTTACCCCAGTGAGTGCACTTTTTCCTCCGGGATTTCCTTTTGCTGCGTTCACTCGTCATCTGCCTGATATCACCCACATCTTCCTTTAGTTCTTGGAGAATATGTAAGGTTTTATTAAATGACCTATCTAGTGTGTCTACCACCTGTCCTTTGGAGAGAGGGGCTTCAGATGCCTCTCATCCCTTTAATTGATGATGATTTCCTATTCTTTGTGCACCAAAAAGGGTTTTGCTGAAAAGTAAACATTTGAGACTAAAATTGTGGTTGTTCTGGAAGTCAGACCCTCCTCTTCCACGGAGAGCGCTGAGCTTGGCTGCCATCACTGCTTTTTGGTTTCCGTTATGCTTTTTGAAGATTTTTTGTAATTATTTATATTATTTACTCATGTTTTAGTTATCATGGGCCGTTCCTGTGTAACCTGAGGTCCTGGGAGAGGGCTGTGCCTCTCCGTGAGTATGCATATCCACTTTGCAATGTTCTCCATATATGCAATCACTTTTGAATCCCTTAATCTTCAATGTCCATCTACCCAATGGGGTGGGAAAGAGTGCCAGCCCTCGAGAGCTCCTGGAAGTCACCTACCTCAGCAGGAGGAAGGGGAGCTTCCACACTGAGGGCAGGTGTGACAGCAGTGGCTGTCATCTGATTGCATCTGTAAATGAGGAGCAGGAATAAATAATCTCTTGGGATCTGAAGAACCAGGTGTCTTAGACCCACCGCCATGGCTTCAAGATGCAGGCAGGCCTCTGGGGTCACGGAAAGCCCTGCATACCCACGGGGAGCTGTGAGTATGCAAAGATTGACTCAAATGAAATTTGTCATCTAAGCTTTCCCCCTTGGAGTCACAAGCCTTCAACAGACTCCAGAGTTCCAAAACTGTTACATCAAGGAGAGTCTGTCACTGGCGCCGTTATCCAGGATGGACCATGACCCCGGCGCTCACTTCCACCTCTGCCCTTCTTCGTTGTCTTTTCTCTGTGGGTTTATTTTCTACGGACACGTACAGTCCCTAATCTCTTCTGTGCACAGTGTCCACTTCTGATGCCGCTCAGAGCTGTCTCACACTGCTTTGCGTGCAGAAGACTGTATCATCTAGACTCTCCACGCCTCTACTGAACTCTCTGAAAACGTATAAAATACAATGATAATGGCAGTTTCAGCATCCTGACACTAATTCTAGCATTTAGTCAGTTCTGGATTGGTCTCAGTTGGTTGGTTTTCCTCCTCACCGTGCATTGTATTTACATCCTTGCTTGCTTAGCTGGTCATTTTTGCTTAGACGGAAAGTTTCACGCATCTTAGCTAGGTGGGTACTGGCCATCTTAGAATTCCTATAACTTGTCTGAAATTGTTTCCTAGGGTTCTGTAAAGGTCATCAAAAATACTGTGATTTACAAAAACAGACACATAGATCAGTGGATCAGAATAGAGGGCCCTGATGCAAATTCAGACAGTTACAGTCATCTGATTTTTGACAAAAAAGGACAAAAATATTCACTGGCGAAAAGACAGCCTCTTTAACAAATGGTGCTGGGAAAACTGGGTATCTATATGCAGAAGGATGAAAATAGATCCTTATCTCTCTCCATGTACAAGAATCAAGTCCACATGGGTCAAAGATATTAATATCAGACTTGAAACTCTGAAACTGCTAGAGAAAAAAGCAGGGGAAACGCTTCAACATATTGGCCTAGGCAATGACTTTCTGAATATAACCCCAGTCACTCAGGAAGTAAAATCACTACTCAACAATTGGGACCTCATGAAATTAAAAAGCTTTTGTACAGCAAAAGACAAGTGAACAGAGCAAAGAGGCAACCTATCCAATGGGAAAAATCTTTGCCAGCTATACATTTGACAGAGGATTAATATCCAGGATTTACAAAGAACTCAAAAAACTAAATAATAAGAAATCAAACAACCCAATCAAAAAATGGGCTACAGAACTGAATAGAGAGTTCTCAAAAGAAGAAATACAAATGGCCTATAAACATCTGAAAATATGTTCTACCTCCTTATCAATCAGGGAAATGCAAATTAAAACTACTCTGAGATTCCATCTCACTCCTGTCAAGAAAACAAATGACAATAATTGCTGGTGATGATGCAGAAAAAATAGAAATCCTTCTACACTGTTGGTGGGAATGTAAACTGGTACAGCCATTGTGGAAAGCAGTGTGGAGGTTCCTGAGAGCTAAAAATAGATTTACTATATGACCCAGCTACACCACTCCTTGGCATATATCTTAATGACACTAGTCACTACCTTAGGGATACTTACTCTTCCATGTTTATTGCAGCTCTATTTGCAATAGCTAGGAGATGGAATCAACCTAGATATACCTCAAATGATGAATGGATAATGAAGACGTGGTTTATTATACAATGGAGTACTATTCAGCTGTAAGGAAAAATGAAATTATGAAATTTACAGCGAAATGGATGTATCTGGAAAGGATCATACTAAGTGAGGTAACTCAGGCCCAGAAAGCCAAATGCCACATTTTCTCCCTCATATAATGGCACAGCCAAGTAACCATCAATTGTTACTAGAAAAACTTCAGTGCTGGGGATGGGATACCTTTCAGTGAGTTGTTGGCCAGGGAGGTTCCTGAGCGCCCCCCCCCCAAACAAAAAAAAAAACACATTTACAGGCATTGTCAAAGCTCTTGATTGCTCACCAGAATGAGATGGTAAGACCCTATTGCTGAAGACCACATATGCTTGGGCTGCAGGTCACTGAGAAATCAAGCTGGAGCTGAGCTGGAAACCTCCTCCCTGTTAACCAGCTGACAGAAAGCTGGGAAAAGCTATGGCTGCCTGCAGCCCTATGGGAGAGAGAAGTCATCAAGAGAAGTGAATAGCACTGGACATTGCAAACCAGCCAGGCCAAATGAGCCAACTGGGGCAATAGTGGCACGTCCATTGTGGGGGAAACTGATTGCTCTCTAATTGGACTGGAGGCCCGCTCCACGGGAGGGAAAGCATGCCTGGTACTGAAGACCTAGTCAAAAGCCTATGGTGGGGGAGGTCATGAGCCCTAGGGGAGTAACATCTGCTGTTGTCTGGCTAAATGCATACATCATGCCCATCAAACTGTCTTTCAAGCACTTTTTAAAAAAATTAACCATACCAAAAGAATAATGCTACTCTCGCTCTTGGCTTAAGAAGATTCTCTTTTTCAGATGGTGGTGACCAGTGGGATAACTTGAAAGACACCATAGTGCTGAGAAGAGGTGACAGTGGAGTGTTCAGCACTGGGACATCTCTGCCACACTTCCCAGGGCTCAGGGTCTATTTTGGAAGAGGTGGTGGAAAGATTGTAAGAGCCAAAGGAAGGGTAGGACTGCTTACAACGCAAACTTCCAGACACAACATGGCCTTAATATTCCCAGTGCCTGATAATACTACACATAATGGGAGGAAAAGATGATGAGACTGAAACAAAACAGAGACTAATTGAGAAGAGGAAGAGATATTGGGGGTAGGGGGAGGGGAGTGAAATCTTAATGGTTTATGGTCTATAATTATGGAAGCTATCAATAAAATTTTTTTTTAAAAAATACTGTGATTTAGCCAGACATGGTGGCACATGCCTTTAATCCCAGTACTCAGGAGGCAGAGGTTGGAGACTTGCTGTGAGTTTGAGGCTAGCCTGAGACTACATAGTGAATTCCAGGTCAGCCTGGACTGGAGCAAGACCGTGCCTTGAAAAACATATATGTATGTATGATGTATTGTGATTGCTTGGGTCGTCTTTTGAGATTTTATTACTCCATTTTTCTTCTGTGCATCTCAAAGTTATGCTGTCTTCTATTCTTCCTTTAATGGTCACCTGAGAGATTTCTGGACTTTCTCAAGTCTTAAATCGAATGATTCTAGAAAAGGTTACTCTGCCTTATGTTATCAGGCACGTCCTTCTCTCCATAGACTATGGGTATCCACTGAGATTCACCACAGAACTCTCATAGTTACCTTCTCGTTGCTGGAACCTAATTGGAAGCAGCTTCTAGGAGAGGAGGGTTTATTTCAGGCTTACAGTTGGAGGTTCATCATGGCAGGAAAACCTGGCACAGCAAGACAGCAGGGCCTAAGTCTTGTCCCATCACAAGAGGAAGTTGGCTGAGTAAGTGCCAGGAACCCCATGTGGGCTGGACTAATGAACCTCAAGGCCCACCCCAGTGACACACCTCCTCCTGCAAAGCTCCACCTCCCCAAGGTTCCACCACTTTCCTAAATTTCCACCAGTTGGGGCCCAAGAAGTCAAAACAACACATGAGGTTGTGGGACCATTTCATGCAAATCCCCAGTGTTCTTTAGACGGCTAACCCTTCACCTCTAACCCTTCACCTGTAACCCATCACCTCTAACCCTTCACCTGATGTATTGGGTACTCTCTTATTGCTGTGACCAAATAACCTCACAATTGCAATTTAAGGAAGAAAGAGTTTATTTGGGCTGATTTTGGCTCACAGCTCAAGGGGATGCCGTCCACCATGGTGGGGAAGGCATGTAGGAGCAGAGGCAGCTGGTCATATCATCTCCACAGCAGAGAGAGAGGACGGCTCCGGAACGCCTCACCTTATCCTTTTTATTCAGCCCATGGACCTGTGGGTGAGTCCAGGACCTCAGCCCATGAGATGAATGGGGCTGGGTCTTCATTGGTTCTGTTTTGTGGTGCCAAGGATGGAACCCATGGCTTCGCATACGATAAGCAAGCAGTCTACCACTGATCTGTATCCCCAGCCCCTCTGGTTAAACCTTCCCGGAGATGTCGCATAGACACACCCAGAGGTGTGTATCCATGGTGACAGTCAAGATTAACCATCACAAAGCCAAGGAAGATTGCTCAGTGGTTAAAGGTGCTGGCTTGCAAAGCCTGCTGGTCAGGGTTCAATTCCCAAGCTGCCCACGTAAGCCAGACACAGAACAGTGGCACAGTGTCTGGTATTTGTTTGCAAAGGCAAGAGGCATTAGTGCACCACACACACACACACACACACACACACACACACACACACACACACACACTTATATGCAAGTCAATTAACCATCACACCTGAGTTCACCCTTTTGCCTAGATTTAGTCTGGTTTGTCTTAAGCCAAACTCTCTTTCTGTGTGTCTGAAGATGTCTACTCAGTTTTGAAAGCTATTTCTTCATCTAGAGAATCCTGGGTCAGAGACTGTTTTTCTTACAGTGTCTGAGGCTGCTGTCCTAATTCCTTTGACCTCGTTTCTGCTGCAAACTCTTAGTAGCTTCAGGGAAGGAAGGCACAGCCTGGGGCTCAGCACGGGCAGCCCCAGGGCTTCCCTTGCTTTGGAATCGAGGGTCTGGAGTAAGGGTGACAAGGAAGCGTTCCAGCTGGCTTGGGATGGTGAAGAAAATTTCTCCAGAATCCATGACTGTCTCTCAGGATTCACACAATGGTGGAGCTCGGGCGCCGCCTGGTGCCTGGCAGAGCAAATGTTTCTCACATCTGTAGGAGATTTCCTGCTTCTTGAAGGGTTTCTACAATAAACACAAGGTCATTGCGCAGTAAACCAAGGAGGCAAGAAGAAAGAAAAAACACATGTAAAAAAATGAGACAAAACAGTAACAAGCCCACAAATATTGAAGTGATCATACACAGATCTTAAAATAAATCTGCATTCTCTGTTTAGAGAAAGCGGACAAGTCTGGCGATTTGGGCAGAGATCTGGAAGAAACAGAAAGCGAGTAGATGGCATCCCACACCTGTAAAAACCCTAGCAGACAGGCCGCCTGCCCTCAGGCCTTTGTCCCTGTCCTCCACAAGCAAAGCAAAGAATACTTGCATGGAGACACTGGTTTCTTATCACTCCAGGGCTGAGAAGTCCAAGATCATATCCTGAAAATGGCCAGCTTCTTGCTGTGTCCTCCTATGGTACAGAGATGGGGGAGCTGGTGGTGGGGGCCTCTTAGTAGAAGGCAGGATGTAAGGAAGCTCAAGGGGAAGAAAATCTTTTCCCTTCCTTCCCTCTATTTGCTGGTGTGTGTGTGTGTGTGTGTGTGTGTGTGTGTGTGTGTGTGTGTG
>PVHP010044746.1:0-13961 GCA_004024765.1 Zapus hudsonius | reverse complement strand
AGAGAGAGAGAGAGAGAGAGAGAGAGAGAGAGAGAGAGAGAGAGAGAGAGGGAAAGAGAGAGAGAGCCAGGGTCACCACCTTGTGGCTCTGGCTTATGTGGGTCCTGGGGAATTGAACCGGGGGCCTTAGGCACTGGAGACAAGTGCCTTAGCCGCTGAGCCATCTCTCCAGCCCCTCAGCAGTCCAATTTTATGCAAAGCAACCCTGCACAGGTTCTCAGGGCACAGGCAGGCAGAATGCAGCAAGCCTCTCATGCAAACTGCTTCTGGCACAGTCCTGACAAAGCTCTTTCTCACCCTCATAAGACAAACCTCACAGTCCATAGTTCTCACTGCATTCAGGTCTTTCAACTCTGACCAGAAGTCCATGAAGCTGTACATACAGCACTGTAAGGTATCTCTTAGGCTGAGGTTTCAAGTCCTTCTGCATTCCTCCTGCAAATCAGTTCCAAAAGGCCAAAAGTCTCAGAATCAGGGTAAAGGGTTCTAGCAGCAAAGACCCATCTTACTCTCTGGTACCAAAACTATTGAAGTCGGCTTTCTCTTGCTGCACAGAAAGAACCCAACCAATAACAGCTTGTGGAGGAATGGGTTTATTTTGGTTTACAGATTCCAGGGGAAACTCCATGATGGCAAGGAAAATGATGGCATGAGCAGAAGGGGGACATCACCTCCGCCACAGCACTGCACACAGGAAGGCTTGCAAGGCGAAGCTGGCTAGAGCCCCCATAAGCCCGCCCCCAACAACACACCTCCAACAAGGTTCCAATACCCAAACTGCCATCAGCTGGGGATGGAGCATTTGGAACACATTTGTATGTGGGGGACCCCTGGATCAGGCCATCACACATTAGTTATTGTAAGGTACTTTATAGTGCAATGGTAGCCAAAAGGTGGGAGAGATGATGGATTCATTGTTACTGGTTTGTTTTTTGGCGTAGGGCCTCACTCTAACCCAGGGTGGCCTCGAACTCAGGGTGATCCTCCTCCTACCTCTACCTCCCAAGTGCTTGGATTAAAGGTGTGCACCACCAGGCCTGTTGGTGTTTTGGGTCAGAATCACGTGTAGACCAGGTTGGTCTCTAACTTGCTGTGGAACTGACCTCAAATTCTTGATCCTCCTGCTTCCACCTCACAAATGCTGGGATTATAAACACATGCCACCACACCTGGTTTATTTCATCAGTCACTGTTTATTCTCCTGTTGATAGAATTTGAGTTGGATATTACGAATAGGTCTGTTCTGAACATTCTTGTGCTCATTTTAGTGTATATATGCCATGTTATTGAATATGTTCCCCAAGGGTGAGGGAATATAAAGGGGTGGGTTATTAGCTAGTGAGGATGAGTTAGATCCTATGAAGGCAAAAGGTTTAGCTGACATTCATAAATAGACGAGATATTATTGTGGAAGTCACCGCTGGGTGTGTGTCATGCCAGCACTCGGGAGGCGGAGGAAGAGGCTAAGGAGCTCGAGACCAGGCCTATAGCAAGTTTCAAGCCATCCTGGGCCACCTATGAGCCTGTCTCAAAAAACAAAGGCAAAACAACCAGTAAAGCTGGCTGTGATAGCACACACATGTAATCTTAGCACTTGTGAGGCTGAGACAGAAGTGTGCAAGTTTGAGGCTAGCCTGGGCTACACAGTGAGCTTGAAGACTATTCTGGACTATGTAGTGAGAGTGTGTTTAAAAAAGCGGAGGAGGACTTGGGAGGCAGAGGTAGGAGGATCGCCGTGAGTTTGAGGTCAGCCTGAGACTAGAGTGAATTCCAGGTCAGCCTGGGCTAGAGTAAGACCCTACCTCAACAAACCAAAAAAAAAAAAAAAGTGGAGGAGGGGCTGGAGAGATGGCGCAGCAGTTAAAAGCGTTGCTTGCAAAGCCGGTCAGCTTGGCTTTGATTCCCCAGTACCCATTTAAAACCAGATGTACAAAGTGGTGCATGTGTCTGGAATTCATTTACAGCAGCAGGAGGCCCTGGCCTGCCCATTTCCTCTCTCATATAAATTTTTTTTTTAAATATTTTTTATTTATTCATTTTCAAGCAGAGAGACAGAGAGAGAGAGAGAGCGCACCAGGGCCACCACCTTGTGGGTCTGGCATATGTAGGTCCTGGGGAATTGAACCCAGGGCCTTAGGCACTGGAGGCAAGTGCCTTAACCGCTGAGCCATTTCTCCAGCCCAAATTTTTTAAAATGTAGAGGGAAAAGAGGGAGAGATGGAGAGATAGATTAATAGGTCAAAAATACCTAAGGGGGGGCTGGAGAGGTGGCTTAGCGGTTAAGGCTTTGCCTGCAAAGCAGAAGGACCGCAGTTTGATTCCCCAATCCCCACAAAAAGCCAGATGTATAAGGTGGTGCATGTGTCTGAAGTCTGTTTGCATAGTCTGGAGGCCCTGGCATGACCATTCTCTGTGTGTGTATGTGTCTGTCTGCCTCTCTCTCTGTGTCTCTCTCTCTCTCTTTCTCATAAATAAATAAATAAATAAATAAATAAATAAATAAATAAATAAATAAAATATTTTTTAAAAATACTGCTGGGCATGGTGGCACACAGTTTTAATTCCAGCACCCACGAGGCAGAGGTAGGAGGATCGCTGTGGTTCGAGTCCACCCTAAGACTACATACTGAATTCCAGGTCAGCCTGGGCTAGAGCGAGACCCTACCTCAAAACAAAACAAAATAAAATAAACCCTAAGGGGGGGGGCTGGAGAGATGGCTCAGCGATAAGGCACTTGCCTACAAAGCCTAATGACTCCAGTTCTACTCTCCAGCACCCATGTAAATATGACCCAGCTATACCACTCCTTGGCCTATATCCTAACGACTCTAGTCACTACCCTGGAGATACTTGCTCATCCATGTTTACTGTGGCTCTATTTACAATAGCTAGGAAATGGAACCAGCCTAGATGTCCCTCAACTGATGAATGGATAATGAAGATGTGGTTTATTTATACAACTATTCAGCTGTAAAGAAAAATGAAACTGTGAAATTTGCAGGGAAGTGGGTGTATCTAGAAAGGATCATACTAAGTAAGGTAACTCAGGCCCAGAAAGCCAAACACCACATGTTCTCACAGCCAATACCCATAGATTGATACTAGAAAAACTTCAGTGCCAGGGATGGGATACCTTCCATTGAGTTGGCCAGGGAGGTTCCTGAGACCCTTAAACATTTCAGGCCATTGGCAAAGCTCTTGGGTGCCCACCAAAGCAAGAAGGCAAGACCCTCTTGCTGAAGACCATACACGCTTGGGCTGCAGGTCACTGGGAAATCAACCTGGAGCTGAGCTGGAAACCTCCTCCCTGTTAACCAGTTGACAGAAAGCTGGTAAAAGCTATACTGCATGAAGCCCTATGGGAGAGAGAAGTCATCAATGGTGGTGAACAGCAGTGGGCCTTGCAAGCCTTAAGACTGGCCACCCAGGCCAAAGGTGTCAACTAGGGCAATAGTGGCACATCTGTTACAGGGAAACCAGCTGCTCTCTAATTGGACTGGAGGCCTGCTCCACTCAAGGGAAAGAATGCCAGGTATTGAAGACCTAGTCAGAAGCCTATGGCAGATTTATTTAGTCAAAATAGCTTTCACTCTAGATTGATAATAATAGATTATTCTAATCTGAAACACTCCTGGCAGTTGAGTTGGGCATGATGGCTGAGAGGAAGGATGTCGTCATCAAGCTAGGGATGGAAACCACTGATGGAGTTCAAAGCAGAATGTCAACACCACTCGTGGGGCTGGGGAGATGGCTCTGTGGTTTAAGGTTCTTGCTTACAAAGCCTGACAAGCTGGTTTGCCATCCCAGGCCCACATCCAGCCAGGTGCCCAGTGCTGCATGCATTCGGAATTCCTTTGCAGTGGCAAGAGGTCCTGAGGTGCTCGTTCTCTCTCTCTCTCTCTCTCTCTCTCTCTCATTGCAATAAAATAATTTTTAAAATGCTTAGAATAAATTTGTGGAGGTTGGGAGGCTGTCATTCAGAAAGCTGCTTAGCAGGTCAAGTTACAACAGGGTCTTGACCCATGATGGTAGCAGAATTCATCTGAGTAGCCTCTAGGCCAGACATAGAACTACAGACTTCCAGGTCAGCCTGGGCTAGAGTGAGATCCTAGCTGGGGGTGGGGGGGAACCTATGAGAAGTTTTTTCCCATGTAAAAGAAACTTTCATGAGGGCAGAGACTTTGAACACCCAGCATCCTGGGCAGGACAGACACTTGGATGCATTTAATGACTGTCCTGTGAGTCAAAATCGTCTTTCCCAGGGACCGGAAAGAAGGACCAGGTGACATGGCCTGTGTTCTAGGCTGGAGTGGACTCTGTGGAGCGCCCAGCGCCCTTACTTACCGAGTCCTAGGCAGGGACCTGAGCTACAGCTGGCTGGGTCGGTCCAGCTATCTCCTAACCCTCCCAAGGTCTCTCGGCAGCTGGCTTGGTGACCAGGGCACTCCTTTATTGCAAACTCCTGGTGCAGTTACCTTGTTGCTGCACAAAGCACCTGACCAAAAGCAGCTTGTGGAGTCTTTGATTTACAGAAAATGTGGCATGAGCAGAGGATGGGCATCCCCTCTTGGCCAACATCAGTGGATAACAGCAGCAGGAGAATGAGCTACCACTACCAAGAGGGAGCTGGCTAGATCACCGATAAGCTTGCCACCAACAACACACCTCCTCCAGCTCCAGTTCCCAAATTGCCACCAGCTAGGGATCAGGTGGAGACACAAGTTTATAGGGACACTGCCTCAGACCACCACATTTCCCTACAGGTTGTTTCTAGAACTCAGCCCTTTGATAGTTTTGCCCCTAAATTCAGTAGCTTCAGGAAGGTTTGGGAAGTAGGCAGCCCAGGGCCAAGGCAGGAGATTTCAGTTCTAACAAGGAGCAGGCTTCCTCCAGGTGGTGTCCACCTCTGCCAAGCTCCCAGTGCACTGTGTGCTTCGCCCCTAGCAACCAAGTCTGAGGCCAAGCAGTTCTCAAAGATGACCGCCAAGGGTTCATACTGGGTGCTATACACAGCAGCCCATCCACAGACCAGCTTCAAAAAGGAAAGTCGAGGGGCTGGAGAGATGGCTCAGTGGTTAAGGTGCTTGTCTGCAAAGCCTAATGTCCTGGGTTCAATTCCCTGGTACCCACGTAAAGCCAGGTGCACAAAGTGGCACATGCATCTGGAGTTTGTTCGCAGTGTCTAGAGGCCCTGGTGTGCACCTACTCTCTTTCTCTGCCTGTTTCTCTTCTCTGTTTGCAAATAAATATCAGGAGAAAGAGGATCACTGAGACTACATAGGGAATTTCAGGTCAGCCTGGGCTAGAGAAAAAAAGAAAAGAAAACCTATGTCAGGCATTAAAACTCCCAGTGGTTTTTGACTTTGAGGAAAGCTGAAGCTTGTAAGATATTTTGTAATCTGCTTTTCTTCAATTCCGCTCATCCCTCCCAGCCTAGGCCCACCTCCTTCCATGGACCAGCGATGTCCGCAGAGCATTTCCGTTGGCTGTTTTCTCTGCCAGCTTTTGCATAAAGATGACACCTCTTTTCCCTATCCTGAAACTGCCCTTATTCTGCCGAATTCTATACAGTCCTTCATTTCACTTGACACCTTCGGGCGCATGTTTACATGTTGACTTCGTTTGTTTTGAGCCAGGGTCTCTTGGTGTTTGAACTACTTTTTGTGGGGGGCTTTATGTGAGTGCTGGGGAATCGAAGCCAGGCCAACAGGCTTTGCTGACAAGAGTCATCTCCCTAGCCTCACGGCTGGCCTCAGATTACGTAACCAAGGAGGATCTGGAATTCCCTTTCTCCCAAGTGTGCGTTTACAAGCACGTGCTGCCACACTGGGCTTTTATTATTTATTAGAATGTTAAGTTCCCGTGAGCACCACAAAATGCTCGGCGTGTGCTAGGTGCTTGGTGAATGAGCCATGCCCCTTGACCCAGGGCTCTTGGTTTTTGATATTGCTGGTTTTGTTTTTGGTGGTGCTGTGATCAAGGCCAGGCCCTCACACAGGCTGGCCAGGCACCCTACCACTGAGCTCTACCCCCTTCCCTCTTCAGAACTGTTTTGAAAAACGATTTGTAACTTAGCAAGGAAATGTGCCAACAGCTCTTAACTTTTCTTCAGTTAGCCAACTATGAATGTTACCTTATTTCCTATTTTGTCTGGATTTACTTTTTTGTTTGCTTGTTTTTGCAAGGTACGGTTTCACTGGAGCCCAGGCTGACCTGGAATTCACTCTGTAGTCCAAGGCTGGCCTCGAACTCCCAGGGATCCTTCTAACTCTGCCTCCTGAACACAGGGATTAAAGGTGTGTGCCACCACACTCAGCAGGTTATGATTTTTATGTATAGTCCAGTACTATAACAAATTGTACAATAATAAACCTACCCATTCAGAATAGCAAAATGATATTTAATGGTCAATATTTAAAAAATGAAATAGCTGGGCATGGTGACTCACTCCTTTAATCCCAGCACTTGCTGTGAGTTTGAGGCCAGCAAGAGACTGACTACACAGTGAATTTCAGGCCAGCCTGGGCTAGAGCGAGACCTTACCTCGAAAAAAAATGGGGCTGGAGAGATGGCTCAGTGGTTAGAGTGCTTGCTTGCAAAGCCTGGTGACCTGGGTTTGATTCCCCAGTTGCCACATAAGCCAGATGCTCAAAGTGGCACATGCATCTGGAGTTTGAAGTGGCACGAAGCCCTGGCACACCCATTCTCTCTCTCTGCTTCTTTCTCTGTGTCTCAAATAAATAAGTAAAATGTGGGCAAAAGATTAAAAAAAAGACAGCCAGTCGTGATGGCACATGACTTTAATCCCAGCACTTGGGAGGCAGAGGTAGGAGGATCACCATGAGTTCAAGGCCACCCTGAGACTATATAGTGAATTCCAGGTCAGCCTGGGCTAGAGTGAGACCCGACCTCGAAAGACCAAAAAAAAAAAAAAAAAAAGAAATGGATAATTCCTTTCCAAAAGCATCCCTTTACCACAATAACAATATTCATAAATATGAGAACCCATGTTCTGTTTAAACAGAACCAGATGGCTGCAGTTCTTTCTCCCGCCGGGTAGCTTTGACGTGTTAACTCCTCAGGCTGCTTCGCTTGTCTGCTACCCGGATCTTAAGCAGGGTGAGTCATGGGAGTGGCTTTGCAAGTGGGTGAGTAGTGGGGGGGGGGTGCCAGGAATCACGTCCAGAGCCTTGCACATGCTAGTCACATGGGTGGTTGCTGAGCTATGACCCAAGGCTGTTTTTCTTTGTGATTTTTTTTTTTTTTTTTTTGGTTTTTCGAGGTAGGGTCTCGCTCTAGTCCAGGCTGACCTGGAATTCACTATGTAGTCTCAGGGTGGCCTTGAACTCACGGCAATCCTCCTACCTCTGCCTCCCAAGTGCTGGGATTAAAGGTGTGCACCACCACGCCCGGCCTCTTTGTGATTTTTAAATATAACCCCTCCTCCAGTTTTTTAAAATGGGGTCTCACTCTGTAGCCTGTGGTGGTCTGAAACTCACTATGTAGTTTAGGCTGCCTTGAACTTGTAGCTATCTCCCTTGTCACCAATTCTCACTAGAACAATTTTTTAAAATATTTTTATTGCCAGGCGTGGTGGTGCACGCCTTTAGTCCCAGCACTCAGAGGCATAGGTAGGAGGATCACCATGAGTTCAAGGCCATCCTGGGGTAACAGTGAATTCCAGGTCAGTCTGGGCTAAAGAGAGACCCTACCTCAAAAAACTAATATATATATATATATATATATATATATATATATGTGTGTGTGTGTGTGTGTGTGTGTGTGTGTGTGTGTATGTATGTATGTATTTGCAAGGGGAGAGAGGGAGGGAAAGAGAGAGAGGCAGGGTCTCTAGCCACTGCAAACAAGCTCCAGAAGCATGAGCAACTGGCTTTATGTGGGTACTAGGGAATTGAACCTGGGTCATTAGGCTTTGTAGGCAAGTGCCTTAACCTCTGAGCCATCTCTCCAGCCCCCTCAACAGAACAATTTTTTAGAACAATTTTTATTTTGCTTAAATATCAGGCAAAAATGTTCATTTGTAACTGAGTTAGGCATATCAGCTAATAAAACTACTATAAAGTGAAAAATGTCTTAAATTCAGTTATATTTCTGTTTAAACCATCCTTGTCACAACTAGTAATGTAAGACACATATTTTTCTGACAGTCTGGAAGCTTAGTGTTCACAGCAAAGCCGAGTAATGGTGTGTATACTTTCTGTCGTAGTTCATGTGCCCAGCCCCAGTGTCCTTTGGCAGATTCTGGGGCCTTGGGAATGCCCAGCCAGCACTAGCCATGAGCTCATCCCAACCCAGCTTGGTTTGTTAATCCCCTCCCCTTGATTTAACTCCAGCATCTAGCATTTTTAAGTTTGGATACCTATAGTGAACTTAAAAGTGAATAGGAAGTTTCCCGCCAGCATCACACCGGTTACTGAGCTTAGATGGAATCTGCACCTGCACGCTGGCTCTCTGGTGAGGTCTCCATCAGAGATTGGCTGGTATGCCTTGCAAAACATAAAAATAGGATTTTTACCTCAAAAAGTCAACCCCAAAACCAACCCAGATTCTGTGTTACATTCCGGGAAGGCAACTGGAATTGAAGGTAAAGCCTTTCCAGAGGATGGCTGTGGCGAGCTTCTACATTATGTGGTAATAGGTGCGGTTCATTCTTAGAGTTGTGATCAATAGATAATAAAAATATTCCTTGGGGATTTTTTTCATACAGAACTTAAAACAGTGTTTTCCTATTCTGTTAAATTAACTGCAAAAAGTCACTCCTAAAGTGTTGCTGGAATTCTTTAAAGAACTAAATTGAAGTCTGCTGTATGTACATGTTATGTAGGCTATGCACTGATTATAACCGGGACTTACTCATTAGCTTATAGAACCATACGTAAGAGAGCTGTGTCATCACCAACAACTTGTTTCTGTACAGTTGCTGGCAAAGCAGCTTTAAAACAGTTACCACAAAGATCTGGGAAAACAGAGTCAAGGGACGGTGGTTAATAGTTAACAGTTTGTGAGTCAGTTATAAAATATCTGACACAGCTTGCAGAATGGACTCTATTTCAGAAGAAGCGCATTCTTCTTTTCCTCAGGGAACATCTCCTGCATTGCGAGACCTGCACATTGGCACACTGGCCATGCAGGTATGTTTGGGGCATATTAAATTGTGTCTTTTCTTCTAATGAATGTAATGACCTTACTTTTGCTCCTCTTTTAAATTAACTTCTTGTCAAGTTGAGGAAGTTCAAACCACAACTTAACTGAGTATCCCAGATGCCAACAATCAATCTGATGATGAAAAAAAGTATCAAAAAGAACTTTATATTATAAACCACTACTTTCATAAACTGGTATTTTAGCTATTCCTGTGATCTGCATACGTTTTACAGATGTTTGGGAATGACACGGCTGAGACAGCATGAGGGCTGACTGCCTGGCATCTACTTTGACAGCTAGTGATTCCAAGGTGCGTCAGCTGCGCCAGCTCATTCTTCACTTCCTGTAAACCACTCCATAGATTTGTCTGTCTTCATGAAATTACTTTTCTTTTCTTTGTTTGATTGATGGTCATTGGCTACTGAAATAAAATATGCACTTTATAAATTTTATATATTTAAGATAAATTTACTTTATATATTAAAAACTTTTTGACAGGGTCTTGAGTTGGGTGTGATGGATGGTACACACCTGTAATCCTAGCACTCGGGAAGAGGAGGCAGGATGAGGAGGAGCTCATTGCCTGTCTTGGAGACATAAAGAGGTTGGCTTACATGAACCTGTCCCAGCAAGGGGGAGAGGAAGAGGGAGAAGGCAGAGGAAGAAGAAAAGGAAAGAACTAAACCTAGCCTCGGCTTGTCTTGAAATCATAATACTCCTGCCTTGCCTGCTGAGAGCTACAATTAAAGGCACGTCCCATTGTGCCTGGCTAGCATATATTTTAATGGTTTGTATGTATCTTTAAAATAACAAGGAAGCTGGGCATGGTGGCAAACGCCTTTAATCCCAGGCAAGAGGTAGGAGGATTGTCATGAGTTTGAGGCTCTGAGACAACATAGTGAGTTCCAGGTCAGCTTGGGCTAGAGTGAGACGCTACCTTAAAAAACCAAAAAAAAAGAAAGAAAGAAAAAAAGAAATCAGGCTATACTAAATAGTTGGAGATATAATTTTTCATTTAGTTTCATTTTTTAGTTTTGGGTACTGAACCCAGGACCCAGCCTTGTACACGTTAAATACACTATCACAGAGTTACACCCTGAAGGCCTAACAAATCTTGTTTTTCTGGGGGGGGGGGGGGGCGCGGGTATTGCTCTAGCCCAGGCAACCTGGAACTCACTAGGCTGTCTCAGGGTGGCCTCAAACTCACAACAATCCTCCTACCTCTGCCTCCTGAGCCCTGGGATTAAAGGTGAGTGCCACCACCCCCGGCTCATTCATGTTTTAATTCATTTTGAGACAGGATCTTGTTCTCTGTGTAGTTCAGACTGCCCAAAACTTACTGGGATACAGACATGCCATCACACCTGGCTTCAAGATGAACAACTCTTACATTCCTTTTATTCCTCTTGGTATTCCTGGTTTGAGAAAAGGTCTTACTCTGTACCCAAACTGGCCTTGGAACTCATGATAGTCCTCCTGTCTCAGATTCCTGAGTGTGAGCCACAGTGCCCAGCTTCAGAATCTTTTTAACCAGGTGAAAGAGCATGAAAATGAATCTACAGGGGCTGGAGAGATGGCTCAGCGGTTAAGGCACTTGCCTCCAGTGCCTAAGGCCCTGAGTTCAATTCCTCAGTACCCACATATGCCAGCCCCACAAGGTGGTGGCCCTGGTGCTCTCCCTCCCTCCCTCCCCCCCCTCTCTGCTTGAAAGTAATAAATAAATAAAATAATAAATAAATAATAAATAAAATAAGACCCAAAACTTGTTTTTTAAAAAAAAGAAAATGAATCTACATAAAGTAAATGTTGAGAGAAATATACTTTAGAAAAATGAATTAATTAAGAATAAGGCTCATAGGGCTGGAGGGATGGCTTGGCGGTTGGGGCACTTGCCTCCAGTGCCTAGGGCCGCAGGTTCGATTCCCCAGGGCCCACATGGGCGAGACCCACCCCACAAGATGATCTCTCTCTCTCTCTCTCTCTCTCTCTATCTCTGCATAATAAAAAAGAATAAGGCTCATTATTCACACTCTACATTTACTATGTTCAATGTAGACATAGATACTGGTTAAAGAACTATATTGTTTTCAGCTGTGTGCAGCTCATCCTTAACGATAAAACAACAGAAGCTTAGCTAGCGCACAGTTCACGTTCTTTAATTGTATGTGTCTTACAGGTCTTACAGCACTGATGCCTGTGCAGATAAATGCTGCCATGGTTGAATTTATCTGTCTAGAACTATGTAAGAGATATGTGTATCCATTTTTATAACTTTTTTTGGTTTTTTGAGGGTCTCAATGTAGCCCAGGCTGTCCTGGAATTCATTATGTAGTCTCAGGGTGGCCTTGAACTCATGATGATCCTCCTACCTCTGCCTCCCGAGTGCCGGGATTAAAGGCATGCGCCATCATACCCAGCCATTTTTATAACATTTTATAGAATGCTAAGAAAACTTAAAAATATCTGCTTACAGTTTGCAATCCATAATAGACCTGGACATTACATAATCACACACATACCAATATAAAATAAATCCTAAGTGCTGAGCCAGTGTGGTGGCATACTTCTTTAGTCCCAGCTGAGATAGGAGGATCCTGTGAGCCTGCGGCTACCAACTGAGTGCCAGGTCAGTTTGGGTTGGAGTGAGACCCTACCTTGAAATCAAACAAAAAATCCAGACTGTTTAAAGTGTTCCACAGAAGTACAGGGTACTGTGAGGAGAACGAAAGGCCAGAAATGCTAGAGGAAGTGAAAGGATTGGTAATCAGGGATCAGGCTCTACAGGGTGTGGTGTTTGGATCCAGGTGTCCCCCATAAACTCATGTGTTCTGAATGCTTGATCCCCAGCTGATGGCAGCTGTGGAACTGGATCTTTGTTGGAGGTGAGTTGTTGGGGGCGGGCTTATGGGTGTTATAACCAGCTTCCCCTTGCCAGTGTTGGCACACCTTCCTGCCATTGTTGTCCACCTGATGTTGTAAGAGGTGATGTCCAGCCTCTGCTCATGCCATCATTTTCCCTGCCATCATGGAGCTTCCCCTCCAGTCTGTAAACCAGAATAAACCCTTTCCTCCACAAGCTGCTTTTGGTCTAGTTCTTTGCTGACTGCAACACAGTGTCTTTTTAAAGGACTTTTAAAGAATCTTTTGAGACAGACAGGGTCTTACATGTCCTGGGGCAATGAGCTGAGGAGGACCGCGTGTTCATGAGCTGTCTCTACCTGCTGAGGGCTGAACTGCAGCTGTGTGCCTCATGCCTAGTTTGTGTGGTGCTGGGAACTGAAACCTAAACGGCATGCATGCTAAGCAAGCACTTTACCAACTGAGCTACATCCCGAGCCTTTGTTTACCTATTTTAAGAAAAATGAAGTGCCATTGACAGCTTCAATTAAAGTGAAGGCTAAAATGCTTAGACGTGCATTAGGACAAAGCAGCTGTTCTGGCTGCACAAGAGCTGACTGAGCCTGAAGGAAAGCACGTTTCTGTGTGTCGTAACTACAGCTGTGGATGCTCACTATGTGTCAGCTCACAATGGTCTAGGTGGCATAGAAGCAAAGGAAAGTTCTGACCTTTAATTACATTGCACGCACTTAATTCAGCAGAGTGTGTTTAGATCATTGAACAAGGTCTCTCTAATGTGTTTTTAATGTTACTCATTAAGATCCAGTTTAAGGCGTTAACCCTCCTACAACTAAGTGTGTTCACCATCTGGGTTTTAGTTCAGATGCCATATGAAAATTAAAAAAAATATATTTATTTTCCAGCAGCAAGTGAGAGAGAGAGAGACAGGGAGGGAGAGAACACATGTGTCAGGGCCTCTAACCACTGCACATGAATTCTGGATGCATGTGCATCTAGCTTTATGTGGGTACTGGGGATCCAACCAGGGTCATTAGGCTTGGGCAGGGAAGCACCTTAACCACTGAGCCATCTCTCCAGCCCCGCTTTGTGGATTTTATTTTTGTTAAGTTTTTTTGAGGCAGGTTCTCACTCTAGCCCAGGCTGACCTGGAATTCACTTTATTATTACTATGATCATTATTACTAATTTACTTTATTTCATTTTTTGGTCTTTCAAGGTAGGGTCTTGCTCAAGCTGAGGTTGACTTGGAATTCACTATGTAGTCTCAGGTTGGCCTTGAATTCACAGCAATCCTCCTACCTCTGCCTCCCAAGTGCTGGGATTAAAGGCACGTGCCACCACGCCCGGCTGTTGTTGCTTTTAAAAGGTCTTCTTAAAGTAGTTTTATGTACTTGGGGAGATGGCTGAGCAGTTAAGGCGCTTGCCTGCAATGCCTAGCGACCTAGGTTTGATTCCCCATGTAAAACCAAACACACAAAGTGGTGTGTGCATCTGGAGTTTGTTTGCAGTGGCTAGAGGCCCTGGAAAACCAGAGAGAGAGAGAGAGAGAGAGAGAGGGAGGGAGGGAGGGAGGGAGAGAGAGAGGGAGAGAGGGAGAGGGAGAGAGAGAGAGAGAGAGGGAGGGAGAGAGGGAGAGAGAGAGAGAGAGAGAAACAGATGAAAGTAAGGGCATGTGCCTCTTTGTGTATCTGGCTTTATGTGGGTACTGGGTAATTGAACCCCAGGTACGCAGGATTTGCCTGCAAGAGCCTTTAAGCACCTCTGTGTCCATGTTTGGCCCTTTTGTGTCCTCCCATAACCTCTTAGATTCACAACTGATGTAGACTGTGTCCAGTTGCTCTCCCAGGCTCTGGCTCCATTTCCATCCAGTAAATGATGAGTAACTACCTTTGCTAGTGGCTTAAAGCCACACCAGGTCATGTGTTGTTTCATTTACT
>PVHP010044745.1:0-13966 GCA_004024765.1 Zapus hudsonius | reverse complement strand
TCCTTCCTTCCTTCCTTCCTTCCTTCCTTCCTTCCTTCCTTCCTTCCTTCCTTCCTTCCTTCCTTCCTCCCTCCCTCCCTCCCTCCCTCCCTTCCTCCCTTCCTCCCTTCCTCCCTTCCTCCCTCCCTCCCTCCCAGGGCTGCCTGGAACTCACAACAATCTTCATACCTCTGCCTCCCAGTGCTACCACGCCTGGCTTAATTTTATTGTTTTAAAACAATTTTAGGATTTTAGGAGACACAGATATATTGTCCATGTAATGACAAGCCTCAAAACATTGAAGCACTACTTAGATAATTCCTTAAAGTACCATAGGAATAAGCCCCAGGTAATACTTAAAGGTCTTGGAGGGAACTATGGTTTCAGATAAGGGGAAGATCATACTAATAGGTGTATCTTATGGTTTTGCATTGCAATCTGAGCACATTTCAGATAACACCTTTCACATAAAAAGAAAATTCAGGTTGGTAGTATATGTAATTCATGATGATTTGGGTTTTAGTTTGTGGATTATTCACTCCCCCCAGTACTTCAGTTATTTTGCTCTTCTTAAAGTTGTTCTCCCCCCCCCCCCTTCCTTTGAGCTAGGATCTCATGTAGCCAGGCTGGCCTTGAACTTTTTATATAGCTAAGGATGGTTAGCTATCATTTATGTTATTTCTTAGAGATTTTAAAAATTGTTGGAAACATTGTTCTGTGTTTCCCTAATCCTGTCGTCCTCCCCTTCTCATCTCTTTTTCATTGTATTACAGGGTCCTTGAATTTACCTAGAACTTGTGATCTTCCTCCCTCTGCCCTCAGAGTGGTGTGTGTGTGTGTGTGTGTGTGTGTGTGTGTGTGTATGTTGGTCTCTCTCATATATATACACATATACACATACATGTATTTGTATGCATACATAGATAGCACCATGCTAGAGTGTCATGAGAATTTTTTAAGTTATTTATTTGTGTGTGTGCATGATGTGTGTGTTCATGTGTGAGTGCAGGTGTGCATGTTCCACAGTATGCACTTACAAAGGTCAGAGGACAACTTTTTCACGTGTCATTCCTCACCCTTCAGCCTCCTTTGAAGCAGGGTTTCTTTCTCTAAATTCGCTATTGTTTTTGGCTGGGCTCCCTGTGAGCTTCCAAACTTTTAAGAAATTCTCCTATCTCTCCTGCCCATCTTGCCATCAGTGTGCTGGGATTAGAGAAGCCTACTGGCTTCTTTACATGGGGTCTGGGCATCAAACTTGAGAACTCAGGCTTGAATGTTGAGGGCTTTATTCACTGAGCCATCTCCCCAGGTAATTCTCAACAACGTTGTGTACAGCACAAACCTCCAGAGTTGAATGCTTTCACTGAGGATCTGCAAGTGTTCTTGGTATTCATAGCAAGAAAAAGTAGCCAAATGGGAGGAAACAAAATCCTTATTTATTAAAACACATGAAGAGACACTGGGGAATTGAGCTTTTGAATATGGATATCCCTTCCTAATATTTGTGGAACATGCATAATAATGTTATTTTCTCCTTTTTAAAGGAATTGTCTTGCTTAGAGGAAGCAAACTGTTACTTTACTCACATAAATATATGAATATATTTCTGACATTGGGGTGCTCCAGAAGATGATAAAGAAATGATAGCAGCTCCAGAAATACCAACTGATTTTAATCTTCTACAGTAAGTGCATTATATTTTGATAGAAATTGGGTATACTTTGATTCAGTTTACTTTGAAGTTTGAGAAGATCATTATATGTTAGTATGTATGTTGTAAAAGTGTTTGTATCAGTTCATTGGATTTTTTTTAGTACTTCTTACTATTTTGGAGCCATGTTTTATATTTATATGTTGTGCAGTGTAATTGTTTTGGCAGTGCACTTTTAAGTCCAAGCTTGGTTTTGTGGTGCCAGTTGTTTTGATCGAGCACCATGGGATTTTAAAGCATCAAATTTTCACATTCGTAAGGAACATATGCCATTTATTTTCCCAACAATAAGTTGCATATTTATTGCATATATGCATAAACAATAAGTTTATGCATATAGTTTCCCAAAGATATTTGAATATCTAACCACTCTTCCTTTATTTCCCCATCCTGTCTTTAAAGCTACCTATTTATTAATATACTTTCATTGTAATTATCCTTTACTGTATTACTTTTTTTTAATCGTGGATCTTGCTATATTTTCCAGGCTGACCTTGAAATTTCCTATGTAGTCTAGGCCAGCCTCAAACTGCAATATTCTTGCCTCAGCCTCTTGAGTTTTATGGGTACACCTCTGTGCCATCATGCCTGGCTAGTGAGCGAGAGAGAATGGGTGCACCAAGACCTCCAGCCACTGCAAACGAACTCCTGACACATGTGCCAACAAAAAGTTTCTTTTTGATCTCTTCTATTTAAAAGTGATTTTCATACCAAACTCGTTTCATGAGATATCTGAATGAAAAGTGAACCTTTAAACTACCAACAGATCTGTTTAGCTTTACTTTCCCTACATTCTATTTCTTTGAGATTGATTTAATTAATAAAACATTTGTTTGAGGAGAATGGGCGAATGGCTCAGTAGATAGTGTTTTCTGTGCAATAAAAATGACCTGAGTAGCCGGGCGGTGGCGCACGCCTTTAATCCCAGCACTCGGGAGGCAGAGGTAGGAGGCTCACCATGAGTTCAAGGCCACCCTGAGACTACTTAGTGAATTCCAGGTCAGCCTGGACTAGAGTGAGACCCTACCTCGAAAAACCAAAATAAATAAATAAAAATAAACAAAGGACTAGAGATTGATCTGCAGTACCCATGTAACATGTTGGACATAGACAATGTATGTCTATAACCCAACTGGACAGGTGGACATGGGAAATCTCCAGGGCTTGCTGGCTAGCTTGTCTAGCCCAGTCATTGAACTCTGGGTTTAGTGAGAGACCTTGTCTCAAAGTAAGGTAGAAATTGATCGAATTGAGTAAGGTAACCATGTTGACCTCTAGCTTCTACATATATGCACAGGAACAAACATTTGACCCCCCCATACACAAGCATAAAAGTATAAAAATTTTAAATACAATAAGTATAAGATTCATGTTCATGGCAACCAGTATTTGCTTTTGTTTGTATATATACTTTCATACTTTTAATAATAATTTTATAACTTTTCTTTAAGGTTCTGGGATCAGGTCCATGGGCTCATGCAAACTACGCAAGTATTTACCACTGAGCCACAACCCTTGCCTCCAAACTTTTTTTTTTTTCGTTTTTGGTTTTTTTTTTTTTTTAATATACATTTTCAAGCAGAGATAGATAGAGAGAGAGAGCACCAGGGCCACCACCTTGTAGGTCTGGTTTATGTGGGTAATGGGGAATTGAACCCAGGGCCTCAGGCAATGGAGGCAAATGCCTTAACCGCTGAGCCATCTCTCCAGCCCACTTTTTCGGTTTTTATGCGGTAGTGTTCCAATATAGCCCAGGCTGACCTGGAATTCAAGATGTAGTCTTAGGGTGGCCTCAAACTCATGATTATCCTCCTATTTCTACCTCCCAAGTGCTGGGATTAAAGGCATGTGCCACCACGCCCAGCCAAACTATGATTTTAATGCTATTTCAATCTAAGTGTATATTTACTATGTTTTAAGATTTTTTTTTTTGAGGCAGTGTCTTACTCTAGCCCAGGCTGGCTTTGAACTCATGGCAGTTCTGTGTCAGCCTCCTGAGTGCTGGGATTAAAGGTGTATACCATCAAGCTGATAATGCTTTAAGATTCTTAAAGATTTCTTGTTCTTATATGTTTGAGGAAGAACACGTGGTAGTTGAGAAAGGAATTATTTTTTTATTTGGCTTGTTTAAATTTGTGTAAAGGCATCAAGGTTTCTCAAAATAGCACTTTTTTTAATCCAAGTGTTTAATTTCTTTGTGAAAGTGAATTATTCAGCTGGGTGTAGTCACACATGAGTGTAATCCCAAGACTCATCAGGCAGAAGCAGGAGGATTGAGAGTTTGAGGACAGTTTGAACTAAATTTATTTTATTTTATTTTTTTTTTTGGTTTTTTGAGGTAGGGTCTCGCTCTAGTCCAGACTGACCTGGAATTCACTATGTAGTCTCAGTGTGGCCTTGAACTCACAGCGATCCTCCTACCTCTGCCTCCTGAGTGCTGGGATTAAAGGCGTGCGCCACCACGCCCGGCATAATCTAAGATTTTGATGACTCAGTTCTACTTTCTTCAGAAAGTCTTTCATTTAGTAATTGCACCTGGGAGTAAGAGTGTTGAGCCTTCGATTACTTTGTTGCCATTGGAATGCTCTGAAGACTACATTGACAACATTTAAGTAGTTATTGTAAGCAGTTGCTGAGTTGGTTCCTTCAAGTTTCTGGGAAGAAAGAAATGTATCCAGAAAATTAAAACATTGAACTTTTTTTTTTGCCATGCCATACATGCATGTGAGAAGAATATCAATGACAGTAATGTTTTAAAATGTATCCTAAGCATGATTTTCATGATTAATGTTAATAGAAATGATTCAGTTTTTAGTGCATTAACTCTCAGAAATGGCACTTATTACAGGCCGTTTCTTCTCAGCATGATAATACATAGTTTGGATTTCTACTAGCTTCAAAACAATCTATATTATTTATTTAATTTATTTATTCTACATTAGCTTCATATAAGGTAACCTTTCCCTTTGGTCCCATGTATCTTAAGCAAATATATTCTGTATATACATGCTTCAAATGGTAAAATTGTTATCTTTTATGGGTATGACTTAGTTCTAAAATTCTGTATTCAAACCATATACAACTTTATATCTTGCTTTAAGTGAATGAGAGAGGGTATGTTACCACTTAGTTTACACATGATTACATATATGAAAAGCATCATAACATTAGTTTAAATTATTCTCCTTTATGTGTATGCGAAAATTCAAATTATACAAAGTAGCCTCATGTCCTACTAAAAATAAAGGCAGTCTCTCTCTGGAGAGCTTATTCTGCTTGCTTTCATAGTATAAGCAAGACCGAGATACTGTTTGTAAAAACTGTTATTTAGTGTACAATTCTCTTACTGTGAACCAAAGTACTTGTTTTATGCCTATCTTTGTAGAAATACATGCTGTTTATAGTGATTTATATTTAAATTTATAAATGTTCTTGAGTGAGGTGGAGGGCAGAGGAACTATAGCACTGCCAAAATTTCCTGAAATGTTTATTTATTATTGGATGTTAAAATGATTTTCCCAAAAAGAAAAAAAAATAAAAAAAATGTTTTTCCGTAAGCACTGCGGTCCTTGAATCAGCAAATGAAACCAGCCATTACAAGAAAACATAAGTTTGTAGGCTTACATTTTATTAGTTTTTAGAATTATAAATTAACAAAACGTAAATGTTTCTGGATTCTTATATTTTAAGATTACTTCTTTTGTAATTGGTTATATAATTTTATGGTTGATAGAATTCTATGGTATGTTTTAAGGAAGCATAACAGTTTTAATGCTAACAATTGTTTTTATAATGAGGCAACACTTTTTTTTAAAATAAATGTAAGCATTGGAAACTTGATGTAGATTTCCAAGGAAGGTTTTAAATATCTCCTTATCTATTTGCCATAGGGAGTCAGAAACACATTTTTCTTCTGATACTGATTTTGAGGACATCGAAGGAAAAAACCAAAAGCAAGGCAAAGGCAAAGTATGTACCAATTATGTAACTTTAATTTTTTAATCATATGTGTGTCTATCTTTCTGAATCTGAGTGGAAGAATTCTGTCTTTTTAAAAATGACTTGTTTTGGGGACTGATTTGTATGACATGCCTTCTGAATACCCATGATCCTTTATATTTACAAACCAAATAACTTTTGATTATGTTTAAGTACTGCTATAAAGTTGAAATAAACATGTCATTTTCTAGTAGTTTATTTTGTAAAAAAAAGCACAGTATGTTAAGCAAAGTACACTATTTTCCCAAATATAAAGCAATGTGCAAACTTTCTCATTCTAAGGCACGCTACAGATGTAACATACAACTGTGTTTAATAATTTTTAGTGAAAAATTTTACCCTTTGTAAATAATGTCAAAGATAAAACGTAACAATGTTAAGTTGTTAGTCAATTGAATACAAATTTCAGGTGTGAGTAGGTGACAACTATGGATAACCTGGTGCATTGTTACATAATTTTGTTATATGTTTATTTTTGTTCTTTTTATTGCCAGATCTCACTGCATAGCTCAGGCTTGCCTTGAACTTTCTATGTAGCGGAAACTTGGATCAATTTGTAATCTTCCTCCCTCACCCCTCCATGTGATGGGATTATAGGCATGTTGCTACCATGCCTGAGTCAAAAATAAATTTTGAATTTGAATTTTTTCATGACATAATTTTAAAAAGGTGAAACTATATAAAAATGAACAATGAACAACTTTACTAATAATCCTGTAATTTAGAGGTTATTTGTTCTTTAGATATTTTAAGAACATGTTTTATACATATGACTGTATTAAGATCTACACATAGAATTTTTCTTAAATTGAACCATTGAGTTATACTGCGTAAACTATTTATAATATATTCCCAAACCTCAGCACTATATTAATGACTTTCTTGGGGATGGAGAGATGGCTCAGCGCAAAAGGTGCTTCCCTGCAAAGCCTAATGACTAAGATTCTTTTCCCAAATACCCATGTAAAGCTAGATGTACAAAGTGATCCATGCATCTGGAGTTCATTTACAGTGGCTTAGAAGCCCTCGTAATCCCATTCTCTGTCTCTTATTTGCTTGCAAATAAATGAAAATATTTAAAAATATATTAATAACATCATTTAATATAACTTTGTAATTTTTAGTGGTCATAGCACATTTTATATATGGAACATGATTTATTTAACAAGTTCTTGGAATATTCATATAATGCTCACAATTCATCTGCTCATAAGTTTGTATTACAAGGGATGTGAATGACAATGGTGACTCATGAATGTCCAAAAGGCAGCATCTCTGTAATTCTAGTGAGTGGTATATAGTCGTTCATTATTAAATCTTCTTTTCTTGACTCTTGCCTTTGGTTTAATTTATGTGTTAAGCTAAAGGAACCCTCCCCATGGCCTCTGAATGGAGAAGAGGTGGTGCTGGGGATTGAAACCAGAGATTCTTGGAGATTTTAAACATTGCTCTCTAACATTATAACCTTTAGCCCTTTTGAAACTTTTGTGACACAGTTTAACTTCATCTACAGCTAGTGGCCAGATCAAGGATTTATAATAACAAGAGCTAATAACATCTTAACACTATAATATATTTGTTCTACGTGCTAGTAATAATGAGAATGGGCATATCAGGATCTATCCACTGCAAATGAACTCCAGATCATGCACCACTTTGTGCTTTATGTGGGTACTGAGGAATCGAACCTGGATCATTAGGCTTTACAGGCAAGCACCTCAACCACAGAGCCACCTGTCTAGCCATTAATTTTTTAAAAATATTTTATTCATTTTCAAGGAGAGAGAGAGAGAGAGAGAGAGAGAGAGAGAGAGAGAGAGAGAGAGAGAGAGAGAGAGAGAGAGAGAGCGCGAGCGCGAGCGCACACCAGGGCCACCACCTTGTGGCTCTGGCTTATGTGGGTACTGGGGAATTGAACCTGGGGCTTTAGGCACTGGAGGCAAGTGCCTTAACCGCTGAGCCATCTCTCCAGCCCCTAACCATGAATTTTTATTTTTAAACTTTGTCAGGCCTTTAATCCTGTGATTTCATATTCTTTTTCAAAATAGGTTACTTTTTTAAAACCAGGCTTATCTTTTTACATTTCACTTGCTATGTAACTGAGGCTGTCTTTGAACTCCTCATCATTTTACTAGGATACTGGGATTATGGGCATGTGCCACTATGCCAAGTTCAGAGAAAAAAAAAATTCCAAAGCACAGTATGGCTAGGCAATTTTAACAAAATCATGTTCTTTCAGCAGAGGCTGTGGTCCTACTATATTGTAATTGTAGTTTCATGGCATTATAAAATGCAAAAATAAAGGCAGACATAGGATCAATGTGAGTTCCAGGCCATCCTGGGACTTACAAGAGAGTGCTGAGTCAGCCTGGGCTAGAGTGAGACCCTACCTCCAAAAAAAATTAAATAAAAAATAGAAAAATTACAAAAAACCTACAGAGGCTTTCACAATCAAGCTATTTTATGTGTGGATGGTATTCTACAGATAAGTTTAAGCATGTTATAATTGTATGTCTTATCTGTTTTTGTATTGTCTTTGTTCTGAACTATCAATAGTGATTATAAGCAATACAACTTAACCAATGTGTTTGTGTTTGTGTATTTATTTTAATGCAGACTTGTAAGAAAGGCAAAAAGGGCCCAGCAGAAAAGGGTAAAGGTGGAAATGGAGGAGGAAAGCCTCCTTCTGGTCCAAACCGAATGAATGGTCATCACCAACAGAATGGGGTGGAAAACATGATGTTGTTTGAAGTTGTTAAAATGGGCAAGAGCGCTATGCAGGTAATCTTAATGTGTTCTGTGCAGTTTATTTGTGCATTTTAAACTCTGGTGAATCATAGAAGGAACTGTCTTGATTTTTATAGTTGCATTTGAAAAAAATATAAAATTTGGAATGTGTCTAATCATAAATAAGACTACTTTATTTAGTGATGGGGTGCTGAGAATTAAACCCAGGGCCTTGCACATGCTAAGCAAGTAAGTACTCTTGACCACTGATCTACATCCCCAGTGCTGTCACACATAAGTCCTTTAAGCTTTATTTATATTTTTATGACAGTTCTGGGAATTGGACCCAGATCTTTGCATGTGCAAGGCAAATGTTCTACAGTGAGTTACATCCTCACCTCATAGTTGTGTATTGAGTCATTTTCTTTTTTAAAATATATTTTATTTATCTTTAAGGCAGGGAAGAGAGAGAGAGAGAGAGAGAGAGAGAGAGAGAGAGAGAGAGAGAGAGAGATAAATGAACACCAGATGCCTGTGTCACTTTGTGCATCTGGCTTTATGTGGGTACTGGGGAATTGAAGCCAGGTTGTTAGGCTTTGCAGGCTGGCGCCTTAACCAATAAACCATTTCTCCAGCACTGTGTTGAGTCATTTTCTATTGCTTTTGTTATTTATTTTATTTTATTTTTTCAAGATAGTGTCTCAAAGTAGCGAAGTCTGACCTGGAATTCATTCTGTAGTCTCAGGCTGGCCTTGAACTCAGCAATCCTTCTACCTCTGCCTCCTGAGCACTGGGATTAAAGTTGTGTGCCATCACGCCTGGCTTTGTTTTTTTTTATTTTTTAAAATATTTAAATTTATTTATATGAGAGGGAGAGAATTAATGAAGGAATGAATATGTGTGTGCATGCATGGACTTCAGGGCTTCTTGTCACTGCAAAGAAGCTTCAGATGTATGTGCCATTTTGTGCATATGGCTTTATATGGGTACCGGAGAATTGAACCTGAACTGGCAGGCTTTACAAGAAGGCACCTTTAACCATTGAACAATTTCTTCAGCTCTGTTTACTTGATTTTAATTTCGTAAGGCAAAAAATTAATTGGCTGAAAAATATACCCTGAATTTATATAGCTGCCATTAACTATGATCTCTTCTGTCTGTAGAATATTTGGTTAGAACCACTATGCTTAAGTGAGTTGAATTTCCTTAATAAACACTCATGGAGTATACATACCTTTTTGTTTTCGAGATGGGGTTTGCTATTCAGGATGGTCTTAAACACCTGGACTCAAGAAATCTTTTTGCCTCAGCCTCCTTAGTATCTTGGAAACACACGATCACACACTATTAGAATATATGCACTTAGTTAAGTTTTAATTTAGCTATAGGGAATAGTTTTATTTTCATAAAATTAACTTTATTCAATATTAGGCTTGTGTGCCTGTTTGTATCTGTGCGTGCGTGCGCGCGTGCGTGCCTGTGTGTGTGTGTGTGTGATATGTATACACATGTATGTGACTTTGTGGTGTCCCCTGTACTCCATGCAGCAGGGGGCGCTTGCCTGTGGTGTCCAGAGCAGAACTTCAGGGGTCCTTTTTTTTTTGTTGTTGATCTCACTTCAGCTCAGTTTGACCTAGAATTCACTATGTAGTCTCATTGTGGCCTCAAACTCACAGTCATCCTCTTACCTCTGCTCTCCGAGTGCTGGGAGTAAAGGCGTTGCCACCATGCTTCATTCTTGTTTGAGTTAAGTTTCCTTCTGATTCTGGAGCTTTGGTGCTTCTTGTGAGTCTGGGCAATTCCTTGGTTTCTGCTCCCGTTGCTGGACTGTGGCTACAGTTGTTACACATAGCTGTTTTCATGATTTTTGGAGATTCTCACTTTGCTAGTTTCAAGTACTATTTTATCCCCTCCTCTACTTCTTACATTGGTGATCAGTATTAACACCATAAAGACGTTTTGAGGGAGTACGCATATATCCAGAAATTTTAACTTACAACCACAACTAAGTGAACTTTTCTGTTTTTGTCTGGTTTTTAAAGTTTTGTTGAATGCTTTAGCTCATCAGAAATTTTTAGACATGGTAGCTCTAAAGGTGGATCAGTGGTTAAGGCACTTGCCTGCAAAGCCTAAGGACCCAGTTCCCAAGAAAAGCCCAATGCACAAAGTGGCCTTGCATCTGGAATTCATTTGCAGTGGCTAGACACCTTGGCATGCTCATTTCTCTTTCTGTGTCCGTCTCTCTTGTCTCTGTCTCTCTCTACTTACAAATAAGTAGATAAATAAATATTTTTAAAAAATTTAGACTTGGGTTGAAGAAATGGCTCCACAATAAAGTACTTGCCTGAAAAACCTAGCAACCCAAGTTCAAATCCCCAGTACCTACGTAAAGCCAGATGCACTGAGTAGTGCATGCATCTGGAGTTCATTTGTAGTGGCTAGAGGCCCTGGTGTTCCATTATCTCTTCCTCCCTCTGTCTCTATCTGCTTGAAAATAAAAAATATTAAAAAAAATTTTTTTTGACTTGCCTAGCTTGCACAGGGCTCTGGGTTTGGCCTCCAACACTGAAAAACACAATATAACACAATAAATACTAATACAAAACAAAAACAATCTGTTTCTGCCATATCCAAAGGGAATTTCTATAGTATCTTCATATTTCCTTCCTTGAATCTCCTGTCCACCTCCAGTTTGTTATGTATATTTCTACTTGTGTTACTTTCTAGGATCACATTTGAAACTGGGTTCTTCATTATCCAAAAATTCCAGCCTACATTTCCTTATGGCATACATTCTATTTTTTAGCCAAAATATGTCCTCTGTCCTTAGGTCTTTCTTTTTGTTTCTCTAGGTGTTTGGAATAGGATTTTTTTCCCTCTTTTCCATATCAAATATGATAGAGTGAATCAAATATAACTCTTCTGTAAAGCATTCTCAGGCACTCTCTCCTACTTTCCAGCATGATTTTTTAAACTTTTTTTATACTCTTGCCTTTCCATAAGCAAATTTACCAAATCACATTATTGTCACATGTATATCTGTTTCTAGATTATGAATTCCTTAATGTGCAGCTATACATCATTCATAATTTGCATCCCTAGAATTATGCCTGTTTCCATCATTTTAAGTGAAATGAATTAAATACAAGAGTAGTTATTGGCCTAAAATAGTTGTTACATTTTATTGTTGTTATTTTTTTTTGGTGTGTATGTGTGCATGTTTATATGTGAGTCCAGGTCTGTTCTGCTCACATTCCACCTTGCTTCAGGCAGTGTTGCAGTTACCTTCTCATTGCTCTGACAAGACACCTGACCAGAAGCAGCTTATAGGAGGAAAGGGTTTATTTTCAGTCTTAGAGTTTTAATGGGAAGCTTCATCATGGAAGAGGAAACTGGCTCATTTCATCATATGCCCACAGCGGAGAGAGAACAGCCACCAGTAGCAAGCATGAACACACAGGGCTAGACTTAACCCCCAAGGTCTGCTCCTGGTGACACACTACAGCAGGGCTCTACCTCTCAAACTCTGTACTAGGTAGGGACTAAGTAGAAAACTTAATCACAAACACCTGAGGCTATAGGGACATACATTCAAAACCACCAGAGGCAGAGTCACCACTGCCTGTTTGCCAGGCCCAGGAACTTCCTGGCCATTCTCCTGTCTCTCCATTTCTTGTCTTGTCCTGGGCACCCTGGGATTGCAGATGCTAGCAATATAGCATCCTGCTGTCAGTTGGTTTTGGGGATCTGAACTCAGGTACTCACACTTATGTGACAAGCACTATATCCACCAAGCCATCTCCCTAAGCCGCCGCCATCATCGAGACAGTCTCACAGAGTAGGGCAGGCTGGCCTTGAACTTGCTATGTAGTCCAGGTTGACCGTAAACTCATGAGATTCCTTTTAAATGCTGGGATTATAATTATACCTGGCTAGCTCTTTTTATTTTTTTGAGGTAGGGTCTCGCTCTAGCCCAGGCTGACCTAGCATTCACTATGTAGTCTCAGGCTGGCCTCCAACTCATGGCTGTTTTCCTACCTCTGCCTCCTGAGTCCTGGGATTAAATCATGCACCACCACTCCCAGCCTTGGCTTACTCTTACATTTTAAGAAAGCAGAAAACATATATATGTCCTCTAACTTTAATAGATTATAAATGTTCAATTTTATTGAAAAGGTCTTATTGTTTTTTGAGCCGTGGTATATAGCCTGTTTTCATTCAAATTAGTGACCTTTTTGAGTCAGAATTTGAGGCATGTGCCACCACAGCCAGTTTGACATAAATTCTTAACATACTATTGAGGGTCACAATTTTTAGCTGTTGGTGGTGGCAGAGTTCTGTAATTCTAGCACTTGGGTGGCTAAGCAGGAGAATGACAAGTTCAAGGCCAATTGTGCTACATGATTCCAGATTAGCCTGGACCCTTCCTCTATTTTAAGACTTTCAATGTGACAACTTACACTTATTATGGTAGACTTACATTCCTATTGTAAATCCCAATGATAGCACTAAGTGAAGTTTTTATGGTTTCACTCCAGTTTTTTTTTTCCCCCGGATATTGACAGAATTATACATCTCCCATGACAATCTAAATTTAAAATGTTTTCAACCATTTTTGTTTTTAAAAATATTTTCATTTGTGTGTGTTTGTATGCACACAGGAACATGTGCAGGCACACCAGTACCTCTTGCTGTTGCTGATGCTGCTGCTGCTGCTGCTGCAAAAAATGCCAGTTGCATGCACCACTTTTTGTGTCCGGCATTATGTGAGTACTCAGGAATTGAATCCATGCCAACAGGCTTTGCAAGCAAGTGCCATTAACCACTGAATCATCTGTTCAGCCCAGAATATGTTCAATTTTTAGAAAAAGAATTCATATTCATTGTAGTACCATCTCTTTTTCCTAGTGCAGAGCACTGCTAATCTATTTTTTTTTTTAAATTTCTTTGCCTGTTCTAGACATTTTGTGTAAATTGATCATATAATTTGTGGTTCTGATTGGGGTTCTTTGATTTAGCGAAATACTTTTAACAGTTCATCCATGCTGTGACATATATTCTAACTTAATTCTTTTTGGTCATTCCTTAATGCACATTTGATTCTTTGCTATATTTTATTTGTTTGGATATTTGCTTTCATTTTTCTTGGCAAGTATATACCTGGGAGTCAAATTGCAGTGTCATATACTAACTCTATATTTAAGTTCTTGAGGAGTTGCCAAAGTGTTTTTCCAAAAACAAAGTATCTATACTATCTTGCATTGCTCCAGCAGTGTTTGAACATTCCCCCTTTCCATAGCTCTGACAATGCTTAATGTATTTTTTAGAATTATAGCCACTCTTGTGGGTATGATGTGGTGTCTTTATTTTTATTTATATCTCTTTAGTGGCTATGCTTATTGGCCATTTGTATATTGTCTTTATAGAACTGGGTATGTTTGACTTTGTGTATGTTCATGCTCACATGCTAGATATTAAAACCCAGGACCTTGTATATGCTTAGCATATATTCTCTTACTAAGTTGTGTTTTTTTCTTTTCTTTTTTTTTT
>PVHP010044744.1:0-13965 GCA_004024765.1 Zapus hudsonius | reverse complement strand
TTTTTGCATCTTGATTTTTTGATCTTTTTTTTTTGGGGGGGGGTGCATGTGTGTGCACAGACATGCTTGGCCAGAGGAGAACATATGTTGTTCCTCCATCATTCATCTGTGTGTTCCCTTGAGACAATCTGATTCCAGAATTTGTGATTTTTTGCAAATCCAGGGATCTTCCAGTCTTTGCTCTCCACTGGACTGGAGTTACAGGTATATGTGCCACGCTCAGCTGCTCTAAGTGAACTCAGGGCCCCTCAGGGCCTCATGCTTGCATGGGAAACCAACAAGATGTCTCTCCAGCCAATCTCTTGGAAGTTTTGTTTTAAAAAATATTTTATTTCCAAAGGGGAGGGGGAGCACCGGGGCTTTTAGCCACTGCAAAGGAACTCCAGATGCACATACCAGTTTGTGCATCTGGCTTCACGTGGGTACTGTGAAATCAAAGTTGTTGGGCGTTGCAGGCAAGCACCTTAACCCTCTCCAGCCCCATCTCTTGAAATTTTTTAGACACTCATAGAAAGCAAGCACTTGATATACTTTAACAGTACATGCTCAATCTCAACACTTTGCTGTTTAAAGGTTTTGTTTTGTTTTGGTGTGTGTGTAGGGCTGGGATGTTTGAAACCAGGCCTCATGTAGCCCAGGCTGGCTTTGAACTCTTCATTCTCTTGCCTCTACTTCCCAAGTGCTGTGCTGATTACAGGTGTATGCTATCATACTGGGTTCTTATTTCTATTATTTTTTCAAGGTAGGATCTGCCTCTAGCCCAGGATGACTGACCTGGAACTCACTCTGTAGTCCCAGTCTGGCCTCAAACTCACAACAGTCCTCCTACCTCTGCCTCCCAGATGCCTGGCTTGGCTATTTTCTTTGGGTTTTTGAGGTCTCTAACCCAGGCTGACATGGAATTCATTATGTAGTCTTGGGGTGGTCTCAAACTCACAATGATCCTACCTCTGTCTCCTGAGTGCTAGGGTTAAAGGTATGTCACCACACCCAGCTTATTTATTCTTCCAAATATGGTGTCATATTATTTTTAGGCTTTTTGTTTTTGTTCTGAGATGATGTCTCAGACTGTCCTCCAACTTGACATGCGATAACCTTGAATTTCTGATTCTTCTACCTCTACCCCCTAGGATTTCAGGCATGTGCCATCATGCCTGGTTTTATGCTGTGCTAGAGATGGAACCCAGGGCTTCATACATGGTAGGGAAGCACTTCTACCAGCTGAGTCACATTCCTAACCCCAAAGTTTTGTTTTGAGAGAGGGCAAATATTCATTGAATGAATCTAACTTACAAAGCACTCACTAGGTGGGACATTGTGTGGCAAAATGGCAGCCCACTTGATTGAGGTGAGTACATAATTATAAGTGTATTGATGCCCGATGTGGTGGTTCATGCCTTCAATCCCAGCACTTGGGAAACAGAGGTAGGTGGAGCGCTAGGAGTTCGAGGCCAGCCTGGGACTAGAGTGAATTCCAGGTCAGCCTGGACTAGAACAAGACTCTACCGCGAAGAACAACAACAAAATGAGTCATGGAAAGGCTTTTCTGAAGTCTCCATTCTAGATCAGAGTTCAGCAAACTACAGTTTACAACCTGCTGCCTAATTTTTTGAGATAGGGTCTCACTCTAGCCCAGGCTAACCTAGAATTCTCTATGTAGTCTCAGGGTGGCCTTCAACTCATGGTGATCCTCCTACTTCTGCCACCCCGGTGCTGGGATTAAAGGCATGCGCCACCACACCTGGCTTAAAAAACATTTTTCAATGTTGCCAAAATAACCAACAAATCCAGCTATTTTCCAGTTGTCCCAAGCAGAGGATTTTTTTTGTAGCTGTATTTTTGGCCTGGGTCCAATAGAGGACTGTGCATCATATGGGGTCACTGCTCAGCCCTCCTACCTTTACTTGGATTCCTAGAACCTGTGTGTGTGTGCGCGTGTGTGTAAAATCAATTTGTTGGAGATTGGGTCAATTGTCCTAGCTTCTTTCCCCCTCCCTCCAAGGTAGGGTCTCGCTCTAGGCTGACCTGGAATTCACTATGAAGTATCAGGCTGGCCTTGAACTCACACGGATCCTCCTACCTCTGCTGGGATTAAAGGTGGCGCCATTACGCCAGGCTTTCTTTTCTTTTCTTTTTTTTTTTTTGGTTTTTTGAGGTAGGGTCTTGCTCTAGCCCAGGCTGACCTAGAATTCATTATGTAGTCTCAGGGTGGCCTCGAACTCACGGCAATCCTCCTACCTCTGCCTCCCGAGTGCTGGGATTAAAGGCGTGCGCCACCATGCCCAGCTCTTTTCTTTTTTTTGAGACAGCATTTCATGTAGCCTAGGAACTCACTATAGCCAGGCTAGCCACACACTTGTGATCATCCTCCCTCAGCCTCTTAGAGTACCAAAATTATGAGCCACCTACCTGACTGCTTCTCAGCAGTGTCCTTTAATTTTTGCCGTACTGGAGATTGAAGCTAGAACCTAGCACATGCGAGGCAAATAAAATGCAGCTTTACTACTGATCTATTACCCCCCCCCCCTTTTTTAAAGTAGGGTCTTGCTCTTGCCCAGGTAGTCTCAGGGTGGCCTCAAACTTAGTGATCCTCCTACCTCTGCCTCCGGAGTGCTGGAATTAAAGGCATACACTACCACACCTGACAGGTTATTTTTAATTTTGTTGACAGCTTCCATAAATAATGGACAATAAGCTATAATAATTTCCACCTCAATTCTTCCACCTCTCAAATCTCTTTCCAATGAGTCTCTCTTCTATTTTCATGTCATCATCTTTTCCTCCCATTATGAAGGTCTTAAACAGGTAGTGCCAGGCACTGTGAGGTCATGAATATCAAGGCATTTTGTGTCTGGAAGATTGCAATGTAAGTAGTCCGATAGGATTTTAAGAAATTGGACCCCCTAATGCTTATATTAAATCTCACAACTATTACAAATTGGCTCACATTTTTAAAAATTGGGGCTGTGGAGATGGTTCTGAGAGTAAAGCCATTGCCACACAAGTGTGAGGACTTTTGTATGGATACCTAGCATCCACTCAACACCTGGGAGGTTGAGGTAGGAGGATCACTGTGAGTTGGAGGCCAGCCTGGGATATAGAATGAATTCAAGGTCAGGCTAAGCTAGAGTGAAATTGTCTCGGAAAAAAAAATGCAGCTAGAGAGATTGTTCAGCAGTTAAAGGCACTTGTTTGAAAAGCCTTCAGGCCTGGGCTCAGTTCCCTAACATCCACTTAAAGCTGGACAGGCATTTGTTTGCAGTGGCAAGAGACCCAGGCAGGCAATTTAATCCCAGCACTTGGGAAGCAGAGGTAAGAGAATAGCTGTGAGTTCCAGGCTATCCGGAGACTACATAGTGAATCCCAGGTCAAAACAAAACAAACAAGCAAACAAAAACACCAGACAGACAAACAGGCCTGAAGAGATGGCTCACTGGTTAAAGGCTCTTGCTTACAAAACCTGATGGCCTGAGTTTGATTCCCCACTACCCATGTAAGGCCAGATGCAAAGTGGCACATGCTTCTAGAGTTCATTTGTAGTGGCAGGAGCCCCTGGCATGCCCAAATTTATGTTATTTTTAAAATTTTTGGTTTTCTAAGGTAGGGTCTAGCTCTACCACAGGCTGACCTGGAATTCACTATGTAGTCTCAGGGTGGCCTCAAACTCAAGGCAATCCACCTACTTCTGCCTCTGGACGTGCTGAGACTAAAGGCACGTCCAGCCTCAGCCCCAAATATTTTTAAAAATCCACTCGTGGTAATGCATGCCTTAACCCCGGCACTTGAGAGGCAAGAGGACCAGGAATCAAGGTCATCATCCTCTGCTACACAGTGAGTTAGAGGCCAGCCTGGGTTACAGGACACTGCATCTCAAATAAATAAATACATAAATAAATAAATAAAACCACACAGGAAGTTGGAGAGATGACTAGTAGTTAAAAGCATTTGCTGTGCAAGCCTCAGGATGGAAGTTGGGGGTCCCCAGAACCTGAAGCAAGCGGTACCCTCCAAGCCTTTTAAAATTTGGAGCAGAAGGGGGGGCACAAAAAAATTAAAAATTAAAAAACTTGGAGTAAATAATTTGGAAGGGGGTAATATTAAGCTTTTGTATGCTAGATTCTTCCAACACTAGGGTTTTTGTTGTTGTTGTTATTGTTTTAAATATTTTTGTTTGTAAGCAGAGGAAGAATGGGCATGCCAAGGGCCTCCAGACAGTACAAACTCTAGATGTATATGCCACCCTGTCCATCTGGCTTTACATGGGCACTGGGGAATCGAACTCAGGTCATTAGGCTTTGCAGGCAAGTGCCTTAACTGCTAAGCCATCTCTCCAGCCCAACATTAGGGTTTTAAAACTATTTATTGGTATGTGTGTATGGGTCTCTGGCTGCTGCAAATGAATGCCTATTTGGCTTTACATGGGTAGCAGGGTAATTGAACCTGAATCAGCAAACTTTGCAAGCAAGTACCTTTAACAGCAAAGTCATTTCCCCAGCCCCCCAATATTAGTTTTTTAAAAATATAGTACACAAAGTAAAAATTTAAACCATAACACAGTGGCATTAGCTTGCTGTTACAAAGTGAAAAGCCATGAAAATGGGCAGGAATTAGGTGCCACATGGAGATAGCCTGTTCAGATGGCAAGTATCTTAGCTGGGAAGAATAAGGGTTAAAAAAGAAATGTGTGGCTGGGCATGGTGGCGCATGCCTTTAATCCCAGCACTAGGGAGGCAGAGGAAGGAGGATTGCCTTCAGTTCGAGGCCAACCTGAGACTACAGAGTGAATTCCAGGTCAGCCTGGGCTAGAGTGAGACCCTACCTCAAAGAAAAGAAATGTGTGACTTGGGTAGGGCGTGTTGATAATAGCTTGTATTTAATCAGATGAGGAACTGAGGTTCCTAGATGAGTGAGATGATGAAAGCGCTCTTTTAGAATAATCACTAAGTATGTTGAAACCAGAGCATCTTGGAGGCCATTGTTAACACAGGCGGGAGTTAAGATGACAGATGCTAGTGGTGAATGAGGAGCACCAGCAAATAAGACAATGTCAGTTCATTTTAAAGACTGGAAACCACAAGAAATTGTAGAAGCACCAACAAAGATAGAAAAGGTTAAGAATATGATTTGGGGACAAGAGAAACGTCCTGTGCTTCAGGCAATGGTCAGCCAGCCATGCTGAATCATGGTCTGGCTAGGAGGCCATGTCTGGAAAGGGTCTCTATCAAAAGGTAGAAAAAAAAAACCTTTGGTAGAATTCCAATGGACTGGGCTGGAGAGATGGCTCAGTGGTTAAGGCGCTTGCCTCCAGTGCCTAAGGCCCTGGGTCCAATTCCCCAGGACCCACATAAGCCAGACCCACAAGGTGGTGGCCCTGGTGCGCTCTCTCTCTCTCTCTCTCTCTCTGTATCTCTCTGCTTGAAAATGAATAAATATTTTTTTAAAAAAAGAATTCCAATGGACTTGGAGAAAACATGATGGAATATCAGTATTTTTGAGGAGGAGAAATATAGTACTGTGACTCTGAAGAATTGGGTAGTTTGCTCAGAGGCTAAAGGCACTTGCTTGCAAAGCCTGACAGCCCAGGTTAGATTCCCCAATTCACATAAAGAGAGATGCACAAAGTGGCACATGCATTGTAATTTGTTTACAGTGGCAAGATGCCCCCAGCAACCCATTCCCATCCCCCCTCAAATAAATAATTCCTTCTCATGAAAAGGAGAATGTAGTAACATAAAATGTTTAAGACCTTGGGGGCTGGAGTTCATTTGCAGTGGCTAGAGGCCCTGGCACACCTACTCAATCTGCCTTCTCTCTCAACTAAATTACTAAATAAAATTTAAAAAAAAGGGGGGGGGGGCTGGAGAGATGACTCAGTTATTAAGGCACTTGCCTGCAAAGCCTAACCATCTGGGTTTGATTCTCTAGTACCCATGTAAAGCCAGACGCACAAAGTGGCACATGTATCTGGAGTTTGTTTGCAGTGAGTGGAGGCCCTGGCATGCCCATTCTCTTTGTCTCTCTTTTCTCACTTTCTCTGTTTGCAAATAAATTTTTTTTAAAAAAAAAAAGGCTTTGGGGTGGAAAGATTGCTCAGTGGTTATAGGCACTTGCTAGCCAAGCCCAATAGCCTGAGTTCGAGTCCCCAGTACACATTTAAAGCCATAGGATGGCGCATGTATCTTGAATTCAGTTGTAGTTGGCAGGCGGCCCTGGCGTCCCCAGACCCTCTGCTTGCAAATATGTGTGTGTGTGTGTGTGTGTGTGTGTGTGTGGAGAGAGAGAGAGAGAGAGAGAGAGAGAGAGAGAAAATATAAATATTTCTTTTTAAAAAGGCTTTAGCCAGGCGTGGTGGTACTCACCTTTACACCTTTAATCCCAGCATTTGGGAGGCAGAGATAGGAGAATTTAAAGAGTTCAAGGCCAGCCTGAGATAGGAGAATTTAAAGAGTTCAAGACCAGCCTGAGACTACATAGTGAATTCCTGATCAGCCTGGGATAGAACAAGACCCTACACTGAAATAAAACAAAACAAAAAAACAAACAAAAAAAAGAGGCTTTATCAAGGTTTAACAGATGCAGTTGTTTGAGGTTCCCTTCTTCACATCTACTTTCTTGGTCAAGAGACACTGGCAGGTAGAGGCTTTCTTACCTGCAAGCAATAGAATTCCAGAGCAAGGATACTTGTTGGACAACAGAAAGAAGTGAATGGTGTCTTCCATAGTGTCACCCAAATCCAGGAACACTTAGAAAGAATCTAGAATGAGAACAACTCTGGGAGAGTTGTGGGTGCTACACAAATCAGGGGGCACACAGGATAAAGCATATGAGGTATATACTACTCCCAAATGCTCTCCTCCCGTAGAGGTCAGGTGTAAGATAAAGGTAGGTTATAAATCAAGGAAGAAGGGGAAGTAAGGTGAGAGGAAGACAAAGGAAAAACCTTTGTAAGTGGAGTGGAGTTGTGGTGAATTAAGAATTTAGAGTTGAGTGAAAGATTTATTAGTGTAGTTCAACACCATGGAATAAACACAACACAACCAGCAACCTGCAGAGACACGAGTGCAAAGAAAAGGAAGCTGTAGCTGAGCTGGCTACGTCTGAGTGTGAGGACAAGAGTCTAGGCCTTGGTAAGGCAAGCAGGAGCCAAGGAAAGAAGAAGAAATGCAACAACCAGACAAAGTATAGCAGTGTTCTCAAATTCCTGAGCACAGCGTCCCAAAGCTGGAACAAAGGATTTTTCACCACTGTCCTCATGCTGTAACCCTCTAAAGTAATCCCAGTGGAATCATGACTCAACTACTCAGACCAACAGCAAGCTGGCCTAGAACAATGTCCAAAGAGAGAAGCTATTTTATGGTGAAGAGAAGGCCTTCAACCTCTTAGCCCCACTCCCCTTCACTTTAGTCACACCTACTCAGCCCTTCCCTTCACTTACTCTGCTAGTCACTGCAAGAATCAAGCAATGGCCAGACAGCCTGAAATGGATCTAAAGTACTTAGGTTGACTAGGTTGAGGCAGGGCACAGCCTGCTTTTAGAGACATAATTTTGTCTGGTGAAGGTTAGAACCCACCTATATAGGAAAAGTTTTTTTCCAAGAAAACATGGGAGGGGAACTGCCTTCAAAAGTAATATTCTAAAGTCAGAATTTTATGAAACCCTGAAAGGGTTGGCAGAAAATTCTTCATGGGCACATACATCATCACACAGCCACGGGGGAGCAGAGGAAGCTCCTCACCTTGATGAGTTTGGAGGGTCAAAGCAGGTATAAGTTCAGCCAAGGATGTCCTTGGCTTTTCCTGTATTAAAACCGGAGGTTGTGCTGAAAAGGAAAACTATAAAAACAAATCCCACCCACGCCCCACCTTACCCAGAATTCCCCAATAGGAATAGCAAAAGAGAGTTTTAAGTTTTAATATTTTTTCTTTTTTTTTCCTTTGTTAAAAAAAAGTAAATAAATTAAATCACCAACCATGTGGTTGGGCTAGAGAATCAGGTAGCCATAACCGGCAATTCTAAAAAAAAAATAAAATAAAATAAAGTGGAGAACAGCAGGGAGATGTGAAATATAAACGAACAAGGCCAAGGGGAATTATCAAAATAGCTAACTACAATCACAGGACTGGAGAGGGTCTTGGCACTGCTCTGGACACGGCACAAGAGGCAGTGCTTACACAACTTCAGCAAAAGTTTGGCAGCTTCTTGCCGAACACATGAAGCCCATGGTCTAAGCTCTATCCCAAGCCTGTAGGAAAGAAGAGCTCATCTGCAAAGTTTCAGCATCCCAACCTGCATTCCTGCAGATCCAGCAAGGCCTGTACCTCTCTAAGGTGAGCTGAGCAGGGATATGCTTGGTGAAAGTCCAGTCTTCCTCTATAGGCTTCCAGTGACAGCCACTTTGATGCAAGGGTTTGGTTCCACTCTTAGCATTTCTTCAGGATGCCTGCTCCCAGAGCTGCCCTCCAAATTCCTAAGAGTCAACATGCCTGCCTGCTCTGACTCCATGGTTTTAGAAGAGGGATAATTAGATTCCTCACTCCGCACTGGTTATCTAGGGAAAACAAATATCCTTGTGCTTTCTGAAAAGATTGGGAACCAGGGACCCTAGGAAAGAAAATACAGAGGTGGGGACTTTCCCACCCAGATGAGAATTTACAGACATTTTAGGGGAAGAAATATGGCAAAATCAGGAATCTAGGCTCCCCTGAAAGGCTGAGCCTCGGGGCCCTTCAGGGCCAGAAGAACTTGGAGATATGTGGCTCAGTGCAAGCCATGGCGTAGGATAAGGGGGATGACTGGGGGCTCAGCTGCAGGAGTGATGGGCTTTTCTGACTTCCACCTCTTCCTGGTGGCAGGTTGAACTCTTCTATATCTCTTCCACACCATGTGCAAATATCATGACAAGCCCCGGCTCCTGTACCATGTCATCACCCATATGCTGGTTTTCACAGGCCATCACAACAACAGCCTGCTTGCCAGGGATGCGCTTGGCCACGTAGTTCTCATAGTAGCGCCGGTTCATCTGTCTTGTCTCTAGTGTGGCCAGACCCTGGGGCCAGCTGCGTTCATGGGCATTCTCGATCAGCTCATTGACAATAGAGGCAGGGCAGCCACTCTCCACCAGGGAGCGCTTGATCACAGCCTGGAGCACAGCGTCGGGGGTCGAGATCATCCCTCCCCAGCGGGTCACTCTCGCAGGCTGCAGGGAGTTCACCCACCTGTGTAGAGGAGTTGGGAATGGTCATTCCAGCTTCAAGGTCAGCCTGTTTTTGTTGTTGTTTTTTTAAAATATTTTATTTATTCATTTTCTAGCAGAGAGATAGAGATAGATAGATGATAGATAGATAGATAGATAGATATAGATAGATAGATAGATAGATAGATAGATGATAGAGAGAACGCACCAGGGCCACCACCTTGTGGGTCTGGCTAATGTGGGTACTGGGGAATTAAACCTGGGGCCTTAGGCACTGAAGGCAAGTGCCCTAACCGCTAAGCCATCTCTCCAGCCCCTGTTTTTTTGGTTTTTTTCCTTCCAGCATTGGCTGAGAAACCCCAAACCTTTTCCATTGTTGGTCCCATCTAAATTACCACATTACTTTCTGGACTAAATTCCATGAGGGTACAGTATACTCTTGTCTTTGACATCTGAATATTCAACTCGCACAAATAGTGGAATAGTGCCTAGTTTATAGAACGTGCACAAGAAATATGTGTGAAATGAAGCGATGCTTCCTCTAACTGTGTCTCACTCAGCTCTATCTGCTCTCTCTATATTGTTTGACACACAAAATTCAATCAACTGTATAGACTCTGGGCTAAAAGAGCCCTTGAGTTTTCATGTTTGCTTAGCCCATATTTTCTGCACTTCAGATCACTTTCCTGGACATGGAATGTGCCTCTTCTCTGGGTTGTAAGCCACCTGAAGACAGAACAATCTTCTGTTTGTTTTTAGTCCTCCTGGCACTCCACACCTTCTAAGGCAGGAATTTGTACATGGTGGTACTCGCTGAATTCTTCTCTTCCACCCACCCAAACTGTACAGCTGAGGGTTTTCCTCTTCTTTGCCTTCAACCCTCTGTCCCTCACCCCAACATCTGAGAGGCAGTGGCCCTGGCCTAGCTCTTTCATTGCTCTCATTTGCCACTCCCCTGCTCTTCCTCCTTTTAGACCTTGGTGCCAGGACCTGGAGTAATTGACTCCACCCCCTGAGTGACACTCACTCGAGGATCTCGTTGTATTCAATTGTTTCCTCCAGGTTCTGAAGGTTGGGATTGACACTGCGGATTGCACGCATGTATGCCTTTAGGAGCTGGATGTCACGTTTCTGTTGACAGAAAAAAACCAGGAATGACAGTTAAAGCAGACAGCAGGTGAAAGACAAACATTTATCTTAAGAGTGAGGGCAGCTGAGATTAGCAGCAACCTTCAGGAAGACAGGTGTACAGCTGTCTCATTTCTAGCTTTCTCTGTAGTGCTCAGCAAGCGCCTTCACAGGGAAGGTACTAAATCATTGCTAGGTGAATGAATGACATGAATGGGGTGAAAGGGAAGTGAGGAGAGCTCCAATTTGATTATCTACTAAGCCACAGACAAAATTTCTGCTCACCCAGACTTATTTTTAAAAAATAATTTTCTTAAGTATTTTATTTATTTATTTATTTATGAGACAGAGAACCGGGCGGTGGCGCACGCCTTTAATCCCTGAGACTACAGAGTGAATTCCAGGTCAGCCTGGACTAGAGCGAGACCCTACCTCGAAAAACCGAGAGAGAGAGAGAGAGAGAGAGAGAGAGAGAGAGAGAGAGAGAGAGAGAGAGAGAGAGAGAGAGAGAATGGGCACTCCAGGGCCTCCAGCCATTGCAAATAAACTCCAAACACATGTGCCACCTTGTACATCTGGCTTTATGTGGTTACTGGGGAATTGAATTCAGGTCCTTCTGCTTTTCAGGCAAATGCTTTAACCGTTAAGCCATCCTCCAGACCCTTTGTTTTGGTTTTTGAGATAGGGTCTCACTCTAGCTCAGGCTGGCCTTGAACTCACAGCAATCCTCCTACCTCTGCCTCCCAAGTGCTGGGATTGCATCACCATGCCTGGCTCATCCAGACTTTTAAGCACAAGCATGGGTCTGTGTTCTCAGTGGTGTTTGCTACTCACAGGCAGGCAGCAGATATTTGCATATGATGGACATGCTCTCCCCATGCTCTCTGGGCCCTACCTGCTCTGCCAGCTGGTGCTTGTGCTCCGCAGATGTCTTCTCCAGCTCTGCGATGCGTGTCTGCTGCTGCTGTACCACAGAGCGCAGGTGCTTAATGCAATTGTGGTTTGGCAACTCATCTTTGGGCATCTCCAGGCTGCAGTTGAGAGTGAGGAAAGAGCAGAACAGGCTCATTCAGTGGACCATGTGGGCTCATTGCTTACTCTATGGCAGACATATCTGAGGGAGATTTCCTTAACCTCATAGCTCTTTCTTTTTTTAATTTTTTTTTTTTTTTTTTTTTTTTTGGTTTTTCGAGATAGGGTCTCACTCTAGCCCAGGCTGACCTGGAATTCACTATGTATTCTCAGGGTGGCCTTGAACTCATGGTGATCCTCCTGCCTCTGCCTTCCGAGTGCTGGGATTAAAGGCGTGCACCACCACGTCCAGCTTCTCTTTCTTTTCAGGTCTTCCTATTGTTTTACTCTTTCTGCTTTCTTCTCCCTTACCCCTTCCCTTGTTGACTACTTTCTCTGAACTTCTTTCACCCTTTAAGACTCAAGTGTTGTGAAGGATTTCCCCCACCCCAGCCTACCCCTCTCTCTCCATGTTCCAAGGCCATCCTCAAAGCTTGCTAGGTAGCCAAAAATGACTTTCAACTTCTGGACCACCTGCTTCCATCTCCTGAGTGCTGGGATTACAGATGTGCACTCCCACACCCAGTTTATGTAGTGCTAGGAATCAAACCCAAAGCTTCACAAATGCTAGGCAGCCATTCTACCAACCCAATACATCCCTAGCACCCGTCCTTTCCACTGATTACCTCCTCTCACGCCCTTTTTTTGAATGGCCCTCCTAGACTGAGAAGGAGATTGCTGTGTGTGCTGCCAGACTACTGTGTAAGAACTACACACATGAAGTAGGCAAGACATAAGCCAGAACAAGAAAAAAAGTATTTTATCACTGCATGGCTCTCCTTTCTCCTACAGGTTTTGCATGCACCCTTATTCCTTCTCCTGAGAAGTCCTAGATTCACTGTCCCTGCTATCAGTACTTAATCAACTTCACACCTCATATAAAGAATATCAGGACAAAAAAGAAACACGAGAACCTGAAAATTAGAGGAGACAACCTGACAAAGAGAAAGCAGTGCTGGACTGAAAGGGAAGAATGTAGTAGTGCATCAATCTTTAGTGTTACCACAGGTTACAGAACTGCTGTCTTTTTTACTAATGCAAGAGCACAAAAGATCAGAGTTGGAAGAGTAGCAAAAAAGGGAGGTCTTGGGGCAGGGAGCCAAGATGGTCAGGATATTACTTGCGTTCTTGTGTGAAGACCTACTGAGCTAAAGAAAAGATCAGCAGGCAGGAGTATAAATGGAGGCCCTTATCTGAGGAGAAAGGGGAAGGAATCTCACCCACAGCCCTGTTCACAGGTCACAGGCCGCTTCGGGTTGTGCTCACAGTCACTGAGGTGAGACATGAGGTTGTCAAGCCGGATGACAGCACTGCAGCCAAACACAGCGTTGTCACAGGCGATCTGGAGCTTTGATAACATGTTCCGCATGATCCGAGGTACTGGGCGCAGGTGGGCAACGGTTACAACACTGCGGTCTACTGGACACGTCTGCTGCTGAGAGAACCATTGGGTGATGCAGGCGTTGCAAAAAGCATGCTCACAGTGAGGTGCCTGGAAGAGCAGGGGACAAGGAAATTAGCAGGAACTGAGCCTAGACAGAACACCTTTGAAGCCCATCCAAACTCTCAACAGCTTTGAGGAGTAGAGGTCCTTCAGGTCACAGTGAATTATAACTCTACTATGGGCATGGCATTTTGGGGTTAGGCTTAAGATATATTATTTCCTGTAATCCAAATTGCAAATGGGTTGCAAGACAAGATAAACAAGCAAAAGGTTATATAAATAACATCCCAGAACAATAGGAAAGATGACATAAGGCAGCCAATTATTAATTGCCAACTGGATTGCACAATGATTGCCCCCCCAAAAAAAAAATCCCAAGGAGGATGAGACTTTTCCAGGCTAGTTCAACCACAGCAGCTCTTTATGAAGAATAATTTAGCCAGATACAGAAAAGACAGTAATTTACTAACAAAAGTTCAATGTAAGGAAGTAAAATAGAGGGACGGACAATGGCTGTTAATAATTCACTTGTCACATAAGCTTGTAACCAACCCTAGCACCCACATAAAAATGCTGAGCCTAGTGGCTAGCTGGTCTAGCTGAATTGATGAGCTCCAGGTTCAGTAAGAGTCTACCTCAAAGACCAAGGCAGAGAGCAACTGAGTAAAAACCTTGATGTTGACCTCTGGCCTACACACCGGCACACTGTGTCCACATACAAACATGCATATACACACACATGTACAACACATACACATGCAAAAAGAAAGAAAAAATTAAGGAAAGCAGAGCTGCTCATGGTGGTGCAACACTCAAAAGGTTGAGACAAGAGGATCATAAATCTGAGGCCAGCCTGGGCTACACAGTGAATAGGCCACCAGCCTATAACTAAATTGCAAAACCCTGACTCAGAAAATAGCTAGCAAGGTGTGGTGGTGTAAGCCTGTAATTCCAGCACTTGGGAAGTGGAGGTAGGAAGATAAACAATTCAAGGCCAGCCTGGGCTACATGAAATCTTGTCTTTAAAAAAACAAAACAACAATGAAAAAAAGCAGGAGGTGGAGAGATGGGTCAGTGGTTAAGGTGTTTGCCTGCAAAGCCTAATGACAAAGATGCACAAAGAGGACA
>PVHP010044743.1:0-13940 GCA_004024765.1 Zapus hudsonius | reverse complement strand
ATGACGGTCGCAGTCAGGAAGCAGAGTGATGAATGCCTCGCTGGACTTGCTGTCTCCTTCTTGTGACTCCAGGACTCCTGCTCACAGAGCGGTGCTGCCCACGGTTCGCGTGGATCCTCCCCTCTCCTGTCAATTAACTGAATCCAGAAAACACTTCACAGACATTCCCAGAGATTGGTTTTCCTGGTGATTCCAAACCCTGTCAAATTGATGAGCAGAGATGAACCTTCACGTCTCCCAAAAGCAGACATGACCATGCGCCTACATCTGACTGGATCATAGTCAGGTGAGAGGAAGCTTCTGGAACCTTACTGATTTTGCATATGCATAAAAAAGTACATGATAAGCTGAGGCAGTAAGTGTTGTGATCCCCATAGGAAACATTTGAAGCAACGTGGAGAGTAATGCCCCAGAATATAAGAGGAGAGAGGAAGTAAATGAGCCGTGTGGAACATTTTCAGTTGGGTCAGGCTGGACATGACCACAGTTATGAAAATACACAGTAACACCCAAGTATAAAAATCTTCATTTAGGGCTGGAGAGATGGCTCAGCGGTTAAAGCACTTGCCTCCAGTGCCTAAGGCCCCTGGTTCAATTCCCCAGGACCCACATAAGCCAGACCCACAAGGCAGTGGCCCTGGTGCGCTCTCTCTCTCTCTCTCTTTCTCTCTCCCTCTCTGTCTCTCTCTGCTTGAAAATGAATAGATAAAATATTTTTAAAAATCTTCATTTAGAGGCTTATTCGTATTATAGGAGACAATACCTGAGTTTAACTCCTTGTCTTTGAAGGGAAGGGAATATTCATAAGATATCATTTGACCCAACTCAGATAATTAACGGAAGACTTAGGGAAAATTAAGAGCTAAATTCTATCAAAATAAAATTACCTATTAGGTTGTTTAAGATGAATGCTTAACAAATGATGACATGAAACACGTAAAAATTAAGAAACACACGGTCATGTTTATAAGGTCAACTAACAGCGCACAAAGGTTATTCCAGATCATCAACACTGACTGGTCAGCCCAGAGCTGGACAGAAAGAAAAGTCCACATAAGCTGAGGAAATTGAGTTTTAGAACCATGGCCAACAGTATCTCGAGGTAGTTACATGGTATCACATGCCTCTAGAGTCAGTTTGCAGAGGCTGGAGTGCAGTGTCCATTCTCTCTCTCTCTCTCTCTCTCTCTCTCTCTCTCTCTCTCGCTCTCTCTCTCTCTCTCCTTGCAAATAAATCAAGGTGCAAGTCATGGTGAGCACTCATTATAGGAGCTGGGTGTCTCCCTTCCAAGTGTTACCCCACAGCTCCAAGAACAGGGTGGCGAAGTTTCTGGAAGTCCTTGTCCCTTTGATCGGCCATAACAAATGCATGGCAAGCTGGAATAAGAAACACCGTGGTTGCAGTTTGATGCCTTCTTGGAAGCAGAGCAGAGAGGGCAATGGCGTCATGTGCAGGGAGAGGGGATGCAGGTACATTCCTACCTGAGGAGCTCACGTTGGCTCGTCCTGATTTCCAGCAAGCTGTGCCCTTGGGTGACAGGGCGCCTGTCTCCTTCACCTCCTTTGGGTCTCTGCTCAGCTACCACCAACCACTTATATTCCCCAATGCCTGCCAATAATATTCTGTTATCACTGTAACGCCTGGTCCCCAAGGTCTCCTTGACTATAGACTCGCCTTCCTGGCTTCCTGAGGTTTTCGTCCTTGTTCCTCCCATCTTCTGGAGTATGTGTTTTTTTTTAATATTTTATTTATTTTCAAGCAGAGAGAGAGAGAGAACCAGGGCCACCACCTTGTGGGTCTGGTTTATGTGGGTCCTGGGGAATTGAACCCGGGGCCTTAGGCACTGGAGGCAAGTGCCTTAACCGCTGAGCCATCTCTCCAGCCCTGGAGTATGTGTTTTGATGATTGATTATTCTTAACATTATTCGTATTTATTTGTTCTTGTTTATTTTTTATCTTGGTCCATGGAATGCAAGTCCAGACAAGAGGACTCTCTTGAATTTATTTTGCTACTTGACAAAGAGAGGCAGAGTTCCCAATACCTACTAGTTACTCATAAAGTATCTTGACAGACAGATGAGTAGATGAATCAATTAAATTACATTAGAAATATAAAGATAACTTTACAGACAGTAGAATAAGAAATTTAACACAATAAGAAATAGACCAGCCTGCTATGGTGGCGCACGCCTTTAATCCCAGCAGAGATAGGAGGATTGCTGTGAGTTCAAGGCCACCCTGAGACTACATGGTGAATTCCAGGTCAGCCTAGGCTAAAGCAAGATCCTACCTTGAAAAAAAGAAATAGAAACTGAAAAAAGATTACAGAAGCTAAAAAATATGATTGATGAGGTTGACTCAGCGGCTCTCCTGTGCTCCAAATTTAAAACCATTCAATAGACATGCCATTGGCTTTAAATCAACCACAGAAGAATTCCATTCACTGGGCACATGTTAGACCACAAAAATATTTCAATATATTTAAAAAGAAGATTTTGTAAAAGACTTCCATTCACTGGGCACATGTTAGACCACAAAAACATTTCAATATATTTAAAAAGAAGATTTTGTAAAATTAGCATAGTAAATATTATATCAAATTAGAAATTAATAATCAATATGTAAATAAGATTATCTTCTTAGGAATAATTATTGCCTCAAAGGGTAAATAAAAATTGTAATTACCAGTGATTCCCAAAATAAAACTGGGCGTGGTGGTGCACAATTGTAAGAGGGTGAAGCCTGGGCCATATCACAGCAAGACCTAGTCTCAAAAACAGAAATGAGGGCTAGAGAGATGGCTCAGTGGTTAAGACACTCACCCACGAAGCCTGATTACATGGGTTCAATTCCCCAGTGCTCACATAAAGCCAGATGCACAAAGTGGTGCATACATCTGGAGTCAGTTTGCAGAGGCTGGAGGCCCTGGAGTGCAGTGTGCAGTGCCCATTTTCTCTGTCTTTCTTCTCTCTCTCTCTGCTTGCAAATAAATAAATAAACATATATTTTTAAAAAAAACAGAAAATGGGGACTGGAGAGAGAGTTCAGTGGTTAAGGCACTTCTCTGCAAAACATAATGGACCCGAGTTCGAATCTCCAGTTCCCACCTGAAGCCAGAGGCACAAAGGGACACATGCATCTGGAGTTCGTTCAAAGCCGCTAGAAGCCCTGGCAAGCCCATTTCTCTTTCTCTCTCTCCTTGCAAATAAATAAATAATATTTAAAAATGGACCATGAAAATAAACAAATACATTTAAAACCATTGAGGATCTGATTAGCAACACTGATGAGTTTTGGACAAAAGCCATAAGGAAAATCGAATGCTAGATTCTTCTTTTTTACTCCACAAAGAAGAATAAAATTTTTAAAAACTGAGCATTCCATGCAGGATGGAGGACGTGGAATTCAAAACACACTTCAACAAAAAAGGATGAAGTAGACAAATTTGAAAACAAACGTTATTAAGCTAGTGTTGAAATAAGTAACGTTGTAAATAAATCCAGGTACTAGTTTGAAAAAATATTAGTTGTACCAAGTACAAAATAACCAAGCATAGCATGAATAAAATATGAAATCTATCTGAAGAACACTATAAAATTTTAGTGATGCTATAAAAGAGGTTTGAATAATGAGATAAAAAAGTCAAACTATTTCTAGATGAAAATATTTCATGAGCCAAGATTTCAATTTCCCTCAACTTAATTTATAAATTTTAGCCAATTTCAATAAAATAGCCAATATGATTTATAGACTATGGGAAAATGACTTCTTAAGGATGTCTTTCTTTCTGGAAGGAAAACTTCATGGGTTAGCTCTAATAAATGTAAGCCAACATAAAAATTATTTTAGAATATTTTATTTTAATAAATAGAACATGTTTCTATTCCTGGAGTATTGGAACGAGAATAAGAATATATAGATTGATGAAACAGAAAGGAAAGCACTACGTATGGATCCATCCTTGAGCGCCTATCAACCAGCCATAACTTGAAAGGCTTTGTCCATAATTCCATCGGGTGAGTCTGATTGCCACTCCCCAAAGCTGACTTTGCAGTTCCCACCCTGTCCACCAGGGGCGTGCTCTCTGCCCCATGTCACAAGGGCAGTAACTGCCCTGCCCAGTGCCCTGCCCTTCTCATAAGCTTCCTCTACTCCTCAGAGCTGCTCCCACCTTGCTGCAGTTCAAACCTCCAGCAAGCCCTCCCCCATCCAGCTGCAGGAGAGTCCAAGGAAGCCCTTGGACTTGTGGCATTTCAGAATTTAAACTCACTCTGTTGAAAAAGATATGAGATGAACAGAATCTTAAACACTGATGAATGCTAGGAGTGTGAGGCCACAGGCTCTTGTGTTTGCACACTTGGTCCCCAGCTGTTGGCACTGTTTTGGAAGGTTCTAGAACCTTTAGGAGGTGGAGCCATTTTGGAGAAAGCCAGTCGTCATGCATCTGGGGTTCATTTGCAGAGGCAGGAGACCCTGGTACATCCTCTCTCTCTCTCTCTCTCTCTCTCTCTCTCTCTCTCTCTCTCTCTCTCTCTTCTCTCCTTTCTTTCTGTCTCCCTCCTTGAAAATAAATAAATTTAAAAAGAATCCATCCATGTTTCTGATTTGAGCCCCAGGATGGGTGGTTTCCTTTTATTCGATGAAAGGGGTAAGACTGGTTAAAGACAGGTTTTAGAAAGATGAAGTACGAATGGAATAATTTAAGTTCAAAGTGCAGGTGAGAGGAGACAGGCAAAGTGACCCCTCTGTAGCTCCTGCTCAGAGCTCCCTGTGTTTGAGGATTCCGTCCAGCCAGGCTCCAGAGGAGCTGAGTCATGTCTAGCCCTGAGGGTGTTCTGGAAAGGATGCTCCTTCCAGAGCTGACATTGTGTTTTGTTTGTCACTCTGCCGTTGTGTGCACTTAGGTTCTTGTGTGTCACTTGTGTTTGCTAGTTAGTTTCTGAAATGCCTGCATTTGTCTTCATTTACTGAAAGATATAGAAATCTGAAAATATTTATTTATCATCTTCCAACCCCATGATTCCTATTGGGAATGTAGCTGTTCTTTATTTTTCCTATTTATAGTTTTAGTTGCTTTTTCTAAAATGTATCTAAATGGGGCTGGAGAGATGGCTCAGTGGTTAAGGCACTTGCCTCCAGTGCCTAGGACCCCAAGTTCAATTCCCCAGGACCCACATAAACCCTGGTTTTCTCTCTCTCTCTCTCTCTCTCTCTCTCTCTCTCTCTCTCTCTCTCTCTCTCTCTCTCTCCCTCTCTCTCTGCTTGAAAATGAATAAATAAAATATTTTTAAAAAGATGTATCTAAATGTGCTTTTCTTTATATCTACATTGCTTATAATTTAATTTTTGAAGCAATGGATTGATAACATTTTCCCCCATGGAAAAACTGGCCAGTCCTGAAATTTTCAAATATTGCTTCTACCTCATTCTTCCCTTACTTTTGTTCTAAGATACCAAAACAGGCATGTATGTGTTCCTCGAGTCTTTCTACAGGATTCTCTCTTTTCTTCCTTACATCTCTGTTTTCCAGAGCTCTGCCTTTCTGATCTACCTACTTACTAGTTTATAGATTCCCTCTAACTGCATCTAATCACCTTCTACGAAATCACTGACTCATTATTATTGGAGGGTAACTGATAAAATTCTTCATTTTCTGGGCTGGAGAGATGGCTCAGCAGTTAAGGCACTTGCCTCCAGTGCCTAAGGCCCTGGGTTCAATTCCCCAGTATCCACATATGCCCCTGGTGCTCTCTCTCTCTCTCTCTCTCTCTCTCTCTCTCTCTGCTTGAATTTTTAAAAATTCTTTATTTTCTATGAATTTCAGTTCTTTTAGAAAATTCAAACCTTTTTTTTTTTCTTTTTGGTAAATCTCCTTGACTTACCTGTACCTAACAACCCAATAGCTAGAGGTCTGGGATGTTTCTGTCATCTTGTTTTTTTTTTTTTTTTTTTTTTTTTTTTTTTTTTTTTTTTTTTTTTTTTTACCTTTTGTCTGAAGTTCTCACAAGCCTGGTTTTGTTGTTATTGTCGTTATTGTGTGTTACTTGTGTTTGCTAGCTAGTGTGATTTTGAGCTACACAGCCCAGGCTGGCCTTGAATGGGCAGTTCTCCTGCCTTCGCTTCTACGTGCTGGGATTCCAGATGGATGCCACCACAGCCAGCCACCTGCTTGTGTTTTTATTGTCGACCAGACATTGCAGGTGCGCAAGGTGAATATATTCCTCCAGCAATTATTTTCCTTTGCTTCTAGCCAGCAGCCAAGAGCGCCGGCATCCTGGAGTGTTTCCAGACGCCATCACTAGTGACGTGAAACTGCGCAGCCCTGCGATTACTGATCTATTTCTGATTGACCACTGTTTCTAAAGGCTGTCTTGTCCCGGTGCCAATCCAGTGGGTTCCTAGGCCCATTGTTTTATGGTTGTAAGCAAAGGGATACCTCTGCTTAATTTTTCAGACTTTCCTCTGCTCCCCAGAAAATAACAGAGCCTTCTAAGACCCCACGCGTGCTCCCCTCCATAGATGGTTTTCTTAGCCCAGGTTTTCACTGTGTGGCTGAGAATGCCCTGTCTGTCTGTCTGTCTGTCTGTCTGTCTTCCAGGTCCTCGCTTCCTGTGTAGCTCCTCGCTTTATCAGCCATTGAGAGGAGATGTGGAGCCTCTGGTAGCTGCGGGCTTTGCTCATTTCTCCTGGCTGTTTTTATTGTAAAGCTTTCCAACCGGAGGCCTGAATACCGACGATCGATGTGTCCTCAGTAACGCTTGTTTCTCCAAAATCTATGTTGTCTGATAATATGGCTTTCTTCCTATTGTCCATAATGAGTTACATTATTTAGTGGGCCAACAATGAGTTGTTATCCCCAATTCCCCAAGGACCCCCTCCCCATCCCCAGTCAGCTGGATATCCTCCTCCGTGGGTCGTTTGGATCAGTCCCTGTGGCAGGGGACCCTGGATAGCCTAGTACTCAGCCCGGTCCTCCTGGCCCAAGTGTGTTGTTACTGAAGGGTGCCATGCCTCTGGATCGTCTCCCCCACCATGGCTCTTACAATCTTTCCGCCCCCTCTTCTGCTCAGTTCCCTGAGTCCTGGTGGGTGAGTATTAAGGCTGTTTTATTGTTGAGATCTTAGGGGTCTCTGTACTTCTGATTTCGGTTTTGTCAAAAATCATTGGTGTCTGTCTCCTTGGTTTATCCTTTGTTGGCTGTTTGGCTGTAATATGGCTTTTATTTGATCATCATCATCGTAATATGTCTGTCCCCATGATTTTTTTTCTTTAACTTACTTGCATGCTCATATTTCAGATGTGTTTCTTATGCAGAGCATAAAACTGGGTCTTGCTTTTGCTGACAACCTCTGGAGGTATTTAATCCTCTTATGTTAATAGTATAATTAAGGTGTTTAGATGATGCCCATTATCTTGCAATCTGACTGTTTATGTCTAATCTGTCCTTGATTCTTTTTAAAATAACCTTATGATTCTACTTCTATGTTTTATTATGTTATATAAATATATACAGTTGATAGCTTATTCTTTGTTTATATATTATTCTGTTTAAATCTTTATATATTATGTAAATTTATAAAATGAATACTTTATTCTACGTTTATTATTCCAGTTAGTATGTTAGGGTCTGTGGAAGCATCTTTCATTTATCACAATAGATTTTTAAATAAATATTCACTTTACACATACTACAAGAACTTCACTAGAGTACTCCACATCCTAGACCTCATTAACTGTAATATACACTTTACAACTATAGTAAACCCTACTTTACACACCTTATAAATCTAACAATTTTTGAATTTAAATAATCAAGTGTGTTTTAAAGGGAGTAATATCTAGGGAACTGGGAAAATGGCATGCCCATATTTTCTCTCTTTCCCTCTCTCTCTCTCTCTCTCTCTCTCTCTCTCTCTCTCTCTCTCTCTCTCTCTCTCATCTCTCTGCTTGCAAATAAATAAATAAAACTTTAAGAGAAATGTAATTTTCAAAGATATCCAAGTCATTCAAGTTTAGTCGAAAGGTAGAAAAAAAGAGACAAAAGAAATGAGCAAGGCGGAAAATGGGAGACAGAGAGAAGAAGGGAAAATAAAATTGTGGAAGAAAGTAGAAGTAAGGGAGGTACTTCAAAGTGATGGGGAAAGAAAATTGTAGAAAAATAAAAGAAGCACAAAGAATGAAATGACGGAATACTGTGAATGCACACAGCACTTCCCAAATGGACCAGTGGATTTGTGTGTTGTTTAATGCTCCCTCTACTCTTACAAAAAAGGCATCTTTCAAAAAAAAATAGCACTTTTGGTGATGCGAAGGGAAGGTTTGCCTAAGGCCAGGCAAGACCAGTAGGAGGTTGGGATGTTGCTGTCTCTTACCAACTTCACAGGACCTACAATCACCTGTGAGGCATCATCTAGGTCAGGCGCTAACCATATGTTCAAAAATAAAAAAGATCAGAGAGCTGATAAGTGGTGATCAACATGCCTCCAGTCAGTACAAAAGAAGAAACAAAACAGCCCTGCAGCCTTCACTTCAGCAACAGTGCCAGAAAGGACCCAAATGGCTACCACACCAGGAGCACAGCAAGCAACACTGGGAACCGAGTCTATAAACCATGCAGTTACAAAAGAAAAGGACAAAACAGAACAGCCCAAATCCACCCTTAATAAAGTTGGTGTCTGTAGGCCGAGTAGATAGTAACTACCTGTGCATGCCTGCGAGGGTCCTGATTGGTTATTTAAAGTGGGAAGAGCCACCTGACCTGAGCGTAGCATCATCCCTGGGCTGGCGTCCTGGACCTTGTGAAGAGGAGAGAGCTGGCTGAGCTCTCATTCATCACACTGCTTCCTCACTGTCGGCTGAATGTGGTCCGCTGTTTTGCCAGTCCTTCCTTGCTGTGGGGAACCATAATCCAAAACTGTGACCTGGGTTAACCCTTCCTCCCATAAATTGATGGTTTAATGGCATACCCTGAGTGTGTGACCCCCATGGAAGATGTTAGAAGCATGGTGGATCTGGGTGGCTTTAGGAGAAGCCGCCGTGAGATATCTGAGTGGCACTGTGTACCAGACACCCCAAGTGTAATCTCAAAGTCAGCTCCCCTGCTCCAGAGACTGGGTCACAGCAATGTGCCTTGGCAGGAAACAGGGGGAGCAGATATTTCCAAGAAAGACCTGTCCTTTTATCAGGAGCAAAAGGTCCCCAGCCTTGGACTGGGAGGCAGAAGCAAGGGTGAACAGGTAGATGATACAGTGAGTTGATTCACTCAATTAATATTTTTCTCTGAGGACAACAAGAAGGGGTCATCTGACTACAGGAAGCGCTCTGTGTGCAACTCACCTGATCAGGAAATGAAATGAATGACCTATAGTTCACAGAGAAATGTTCAAGATAAGGAACACCTGGCTATTAGGAACCTGTGTACCTCAAACATCTTTGCTATCTGGATCCTCAAAGTCCTTCAGATGGCAGGAAGTTGACCTGTGAACTTGAGACAGCTAACGGAATATGTTCTCAGATATCTTCCTGCTGTGAGTTGGGGTTCTTTGTACAAAAGTTGACATCCAGCTGGGTGTGGTGGCACACCCTTTAGTACCAGCCCTCGGAGGGAGGCAGAGGTATTGCTGTGAGTTCAAGGCCAGGCTGAGACTACAGAGTGAATCCCAGGTCAGCCTGGGCTAGAATGAGAACCTACCTCAAAAAAAAAAATTGACATCTATGTCTCAAGTATTATGTGTTATTAAACTGCAACAATGTTCTGACTCTCCCTAGTCAAATAAAATGTTGGACTAGATAACTGTGCGGGTCATGGATTTTTATTTAGACTCGTAATTAGAGCCATTAAGCTGATCCCCTCGGTATTAAAAAGAGAGATGCATTGATTATCAATAAAATCCAGCACAAATGTTCACGGGGAATGAAAACATGCTAAGTGGAAGCCAATTGCCAGTCTTTGGATAAGATGACCAAGAGGCTAATCAAAGGGATTCTGGGAATTTGAAAACATACAGATGAGGACCAGGCACGTTAGGCCAGCAGATGTCACAGAAGCCAGGCAAGATGGTGACTGTGTACGTGACGGGGACCCGGAACACAGGCAGATGCAAGCATGGCTCACCTCACAAGAGTTGGCCAGTGAACATGACCCACAAGGTCGTTTGGAGGAAGTTTCTAAGTTGCAGAGAAATAAGCCGTGGCTGATGTCTGTGGAATACTGCCCGATAAGACCTCTTGGCCAGGGTTAGATCTTCTGTGATTTTGTTTTTAAATTATGTGTGTGTGGATGTGTGTGTGTTGTGGGAGAGAGGGGCGTGCGTGCATGCCGCAATGCACACTTGGAGGTCTGAGAACAACCTAGGTGTGTCTTTCCTCTCCCACTTGGCTTGAGACGGGCAGTTTCCAGAAGTTTCCAGTGTTGGTTCTACTTCCCATTGCTGTGGTCGCATTAGGAGCACAGATGCACCACGGCGTCAGATTGCACGTGGGACTCGGAGAGTCAGTTCAGTTTGCAGACAAGAACTTTTTAACCACCGAGCCATCGCCCCAGCCCCCGGCACTGCTTCCTAAGCCTGTGATCCTGACATCTCAGCTCCTGGAAGAAAAGGACGTGTGGGGAGGAGGCCGGGCCTGGCAGCTCTAAAGATGGAGAGAACAGAAAGAAAAGTGGACATTCACAGTGAAGCTGTCTAAATCCTGCTCCAGAGGTTGGAAAGACAGTCTTTCCTGAACCCTGACTGTCTCCTCCCCACTCCCTGGGGTGCTGTTGTGTCTGACTATGGGGCATCCTGGAGGGAGTGAGAACAAGCCGGGTGGAGGACTGGCATCAGGTGCCAGCTACAGGCTGGGCATTTCACTCCTCACTGAATCGATGAATCCATCAGTCACATTTGATCCTTAAAGCCCCCTGGGTGGGCTTCACATTCCAGAGATGAGAAAATCAAGGCTCCCGGAGACCTGCCCTCATCTGGGGCAGCTTGGATAATGTCAGGGGAGGTTTCGGACAATATATGAAGAGAAGAAACAACTTCTCAGGAAATTTTAAAAATAAAGTCCACATGATAAGTTACTCAAAGGAGTGGGTCCCGTCACATTCTGCTCAACCCTGAACAACCTGGCTTTCCCAGTCATCGGGACCACTGTTCTGTGAGAAGGGCCAGGCCTCCTGTTTCACAGTGCCAGAGACACTGCGGTAGGATTAAATCAGGCTCAGGTAAGAAGCCCTTATTAAATTTATAGTCATCAGGAGGGGGACGGTGACTACTTAGGACTGCTTTGGAGTTTGGTAGAGGTGGGAGGGGCCAAGAGAGGGCAATGGGGGATAAATATGATCAAAAGACATTACACAATGTATATAATTATTCATAATAAAGATATTAATTTTTTAAAAGACATTACATACATGTATGAAATTGTCAAATAATTTTTTGAGAAAATATTGGAGAGGATGATTTCCTGGGGAGACCAAGCATGCATGAGCACACCCTTACCGCTTTTGTGTGCTCCTGTTGTTGTTTTTATTTTTTTATATATTTTTAAAATATTTTATTTATTCATTTTCAAATAGAGAGAGAGTGAGAGCGAACCAGGGCCACCACTTTGTGGGGCTGGCTTATGTGGGTCCTGGGGAATTGAACTCCGGGCCTTAGGCACTGGAGGCAGGAGCCTTAGGCACTAGAGGCAAGTGCCTTAACCGCTGAGCCATCTCTCCAGCCCTGTTTTTATTTTTTAATAGGTTCTGTTTTATGATCGATCCCAGATTGGTTAGTCCCAGGGGGAAAGTATCTTTCTGCAAAATCGAAAAATCACTGGCTACAGCTTGAACTTGAGACATGGGGAAGAATGTAAAATAACAATGAGTAGGGGCAAAGAGCACTTGGACCATTTTCCTTTTTTTATGAGCGTGCTAATGTTCCTTAAGCTAAGTCACAAACGACGTATTGTGGAGTGCTGTCGGCTTTGTCTCTGGCGTTGGGTTCCTTTGGCCAGAGATCATTTGCAAAGAGCAATTACAGGCAGTGGTATCCACAGATAGACAGCTCAGATCAAAAACATTTCGATATCCAGGATCCCTTGCCACAAGGACTAATCCAGACAGCCCACGGAGGAGGATATCCAACTGATCAGGGATGGGGAGGAGGGGAATTGGGGAATTCGGGATAACAACGCATTGTTTGCCCACTAAATAATGTAACTCATTATGGACAATAAATATATATTAAAAAAACATTTCTCAGGAGCCTATAAAAAAAACTGTGAATATTTATCAAGCCTCCCCCATGCACAAAGTCTTTGACAGGACCAGAAAAGAGCTCATTGCCTTGCTGGAGAAACCAAATAAACATTAACTAGGCGCAGAGCCCACATTTCATGGGATTTTTCGTTATCGTTTCAGGAAGATGTGGAGCGATTCCTCAAACATTAGTGAATAGTCTATTTCAGTGGGTTGCCGTGACATGGGACTTGGAGGGACTGTCGTGGGCTGCTTCACACTGTGAAGCTCCCAGAGCATTTGCAGACACCGTGTCTCAGACCTGTGAGACAAATGGAGCCTTTCTTCATGGAGTAATGAAAACCACATTGAGAAATAAATGCCAGAGATGGTGATGAACCCTATACAAAAAAATGGAAAAAAATCCAGTGTGAACTAACATAAATACGGTTTAAAAATATATATTCTACCACGCTCAACAGCGCACTTACAGTCCATGAATCGCAGAACAAGGGATGGCTGAGGTTTGTATGACCTTGGGGTATTTTCATGACCTTGCTAGACAAAGGAAGCAGTCTGTTAGCTCATTGGGACTGGCTCTTCCAGAGCTCTAAACATCCCAAGACCCCCTCATCACCATGGCAACCATATCCCTAATTACCAATTGTTACAGCCCTGGTGTGGAAGCCTCTTTTGTGCTCATGGATCCGCAGGACTGCCCAGGCTCCCTGAGTAAAAGCAGCGAGAGCACCATCTGCTGGTCAGCAAGCAGTTCTGCAAGCACCTGAGGCCCCTGAAGTGCGACATTGAGCCATAGGAATGTCAAAGCAAGGATCCTCCTCACCTCGAGAGGCAAATGCATCATGAGGATGCAGAAATTACAGAGAAATAAACATCCTTTCTCATCTTCATGCCAAAAAAAAGCCTCCTAAGCCCAGTGGTATATTCTCAAATCATAATAGGAAGCCAACTTGGACAAGCAGGAATCAGAACGTAGAAATAGAAATACATTCGGTTTTAAGAAACGCATTTAAACTGGAAAGTAAATCTCCCTGTGGACTCCTTGCAAATACTTACTTTCGCTGAATTAAATACCTCCAACAAGTACAGAGTAAATAAGTAAATAAAGACTCACTTTAAAATGAGTGTGTAGGAGTCAGGTGGGGTGCACCTGTTGGTGCAGCACTCGAAAGTCTGAGACAGGAGGACTTCACATTCAAGGGCAACCTGGGTTACATAGTGAATGCCAGACCAGCCTGGACTACATAGCAAGACCCTGACTCAAAAAAAAAAAGATTTTAAAAGGCCTGGGGAGGTGGCTCAGAGGTTAGGAGCACTTGACACATAAGCACATGTGCCTCAAAGGCCATTGGTCAGTTCTCCATAATATGGGTAAACTGAGGCACGGGTAAACTGAGGCACAACCACCGAATAAAGTTAAAAAGAAGAGTCTTTATTAAGCTCACCGGAGACTGTCCTCATCAGAAATCTGAGCCAGGAGCAATGCCAGACCACCTTCGGCAAGGGTTTATAAAGGCAAAACCCACAAAGACCAGCTCTTATCATTATCTTAGGCAAGCAGCTTTCAAGAGCAGAACTCCATCGTTGGCTAAGATAATAAGTCAGCATCAAGTACAGAATTAGATGAAGACATATGAGTTACCAGAAAGTGTCCCATTCCCTAATTTTCCTATATTATAGTTAAGTCGCAGGGGGCTTTTCATTTCTAGTAAGA
>PVHP010044742.1:0-13607 GCA_004024765.1 Zapus hudsonius | reverse complement strand
TTTTTTCCCCTTAGTGGTACTAATTGTTAATAACCTTTAGGGAAAATACCTAAAATTCCAGTTTTGCACTGTGCATATCCAATTATTCTCTTGTGGACCCAAAGAATAGATATCATTCTTTAAAGAAAGGCCAGAGAGTGTTCTAAATTTAGAAAATCCATGTCCACTTCTCCTTTACTCTCCTTCTATGAACCTCCCTTTTTCATTGCCTGTTCTTTTTTCAGATCTTCGTTTTCCAAACTCAAGGCTTTAATTTGTGGGTAAGAGCTCATAGTTGATCTAATAATTACAAGTAAATTAGATCATTCCCGTTTGACAATTTCTCTGGCCTTCAGAAAGAAGGTAATAAGTTTCAGGTCATTGCTGAATGGATAGTCATATAGATTGTTCCAATGCTCAGGAATCCAAGTAAGAATAGTGTTTGAAGGGACAAGGCCCAAGCTAAAGTGACTTGGGCTTTTGAAGGTTCTGATGAAGACAGAGGTTAAAGTTGGGGATTTGTACGTGGGGGCCACAGTTCACTCTTAGATTCTTCCAACTTCTGCCAGGTGGGTATGCCTATAATACAAAAGAAAGTGTATCTAGAAAAAGTGAGTTTCAGGTCCTTTATTTTAGAAATCAAATTCCACCGGGCCATTCCTGTGCCTTCTCCAGTCCCTAGAAGGTTTATTTTTAACCCATTTAGTACATTGTGGAGAGACTTTATTTATCTACTCCATGCTAACTCATGATGGTAATACAAAAGTCTTGTTTCCAGACAGTTTAAAAATGGGGCCATTTTCGTTATTCTTGTAATTATAAAGTGTATGCCTGTAACTTACTTTCAATGTTAGGTAGCAGCTAAAAGTGATTGTCTAAAGCTAACATGTGTCTTTGTCACCTTGGTGAAGATTCTATCCTAAATACCATGTATATTACTGTCGCTGCAAAAGCATTGCTAGACATTGGAGGCCATTGATTAACTGGGACATTGTCAGATGAGGATGTCCTCATATATCTTAGAGAACTCATAGGGCTGAGTGCGACAAAGGCAAAAACTGGTTGATTTCTCAGCACACAGTGTGCTGAGGGCAGTTGATGAGTGTTTAGGAAGATCATTTTGGTAACCAGAAATGTAACCAAGGTTTTGGTAATCAGATATATGATAGGGGTCTCTTAACACCTGTAGTCTATTAAGATTATGTTGATAAATTCACACCATCAGGAGCAAAGTGCATAGTGGGCTGGGGATGGCCTGTCAGAGAAATGAAGTGACATAAGGGTCTGCTCACTGTGGTAACAAGGTCATTTTCATTGTTGCCATCAATGCTTGTGTGTGTTGGTGGACAAACCACAAAAGGTTCATTGGTTAGGGATGTCTGGAAGGTCTCTTGAGTCTCATCTGAGCACACCTGTTGAGGATAATGTGAATACTTTGTTATGGGATCTTAGAGACCCCATGCAGTATGCTGTGCAAGACAAAAAATGCTAGTTATATCAGGTAATGTAGCAAAAGATTGGCTTCCTGAATGTCCATCTTCTGGCCACAATCCAGCACCCTTGCTGTTTCTTGTGACATTTCAAACCACAGCCGCAGGAGACGTCTGTAAATGGAACCAAGAATTGCCAGAGTGCCAGGGCCTGGTGCCATTTCCATATCTGATGGAGTTGGCAAAGCCAGAGCTCTTTGATGTCAACTTCAAACATTCATAACATGACCCACACATACTATTTTTATTCATTAAATGTGATGGGCCTGTCATTAATTTATATAAGCCATTTAAAAATCTATTTATATTTCTAACTTCTACCTGTGGTTGGGTAATGAGGCCCACCAACTTAATCCCTGCTCTGTGGGGTATGGTTTCCTGGGGCTTGTGCTAAGCACACACAGCTAAAAGCTCTGACCCCTCAATTAGATGTTAGAGTTTACTGGGTAGTTCCACATCTACCCTACTTATAATATTTTTAGGCTTCTTGTCCTCATTCATTTTGCCTCTTATGACCCACTCGTAGCCCTGGATTCTTTCCCAATTTTGTTATTTCACTTTTTAAAAATCTTCGCATGTGGCATATGAATTCATTATTAAGGAGTAAATTCCAGTCTTGGGTCTGATACTTTGTAACTATGGCTAAGTCATTTGGTAGCTGGGCCCTTCATGAAGAAAGCCAAAAATTAAGCAGAAATTCAGCTTCTATTCTTTAGAATTTGTGCTCCTAAGAGAAAATGTAAATGGTGGGACATAAATATTTAAAGTCTACAAAAACAAAATTAAAATAAATTAGTAGAGCCTGGGGAGATGGCTCAGTGATAAAATGCTTGTAGAGTAAGAATCAGTATCAAAGTTTGGATACCAACACCCACATAAAAGCCAGACTTGGTAATGTGTGTCTATAATCCAGCACATCTATGGGCAAGATGGGGAATAGAGACAGGAGAATTGGAAACTCACAGGCTAGCTAGTTTAGGAAACAGCAGCAAACAACAGAAACCCTGCCTCAAACATGGTGGAAGGCGAGGACTTTGCCCATGGGCATCCAATCTCTCTCTCTCTCTCTCTCTCTCTCTCTCTCTCTCTCTCTCTCTCTCTCTCTCTCATCTCTATCTCCCTCTCACATACACATACATTAAATTTGTGTTCTAAATAAAATATAGTTAATTATTTGGAAGAGTTTTATAAATAAACTAAAAATAACCCAGGCTCATGTATGCTGCTTAACTATTACTATGGGTGGAAAAAGAGGGCACAAAGATCTTTCCTTAAATAAGAAAATTAATTAATGTTTTGTAAAGGGCATATAACCCAGGGTCTTGCACATGCAAGACAAATTCTCTACCACTGAGCCATATCTCCAGCCCCGAAGCTCTTTTAAAATATTCTCCTTTAATTCCTCCAAGTGGTCACTAAACTCATCCTCATGGCTGCATATGAGATCACTTTATCCTGTTCTTCATAATATCTTCCTCTTTCATCATTTGTTTTCACAATACTACACCTGTGCATGTTCATTCTGAGTTCTGTTTGAAGACTTTTCTGTTTCCCTGATGAAACAATGAGCTCTTGGAAGAGGGAAGCCAGGTGTGTTCATTTTAGTATTTCATTAGTGTCTAACAAAATCCAGAGTTATTTGAATACAGACAGATGGTCATGATGGTCATGGATTCATGACTGTCACATTGGTGCCTGTGCAAAAGAAAGAGCAGTTCCAGTTGAAATTAACTGATGTCATTGTTACCTTCTTGCTATATTTCTTCAAGGGGAGAGGAGATATTTCCTGGATTTAGATTCCTGGTAGACTTTCTCCTGACTTTACTTTGGTGTTGACTTTTTCTTCAGTGTGGCCTTTCTTTAACCCACATGCTTATAAATCTGATAAGCCACAGATTAGAAGGGGGTTTTGATTTTTATTATTCAAATCTACATGCTATCCCTGCCCAGTTTCTTCCATTGGCTGTGTGCTTGTTCCATGATCCTGCTCTAAATTCATCTTCCATAGGTTGTAAAATTTGTTGTCAATTTAGGTTTCTGTCCCTCTGGTCTCCCAGCATCTGACAACATAAATCATCATCACTTAGTTAATGGTTTGTCTCCTGCTTCCTGGACTGCTGTCACTTGAATGAAACCTAGTATCTCTCATCTCTTTCATACATTATGGAACTTTCCCGAGAACACTTCTCAGTGCTGTTCACTGTGGTATTTGCTATCCTCTCTGGTTCTGAAGAACAGTGAGGCAAATACACAGGTTGGCGTGAAGTAACAGACTTTCCTGTACGCAGGGATAATGGAAGATTTCACCAATGTTAACTCCTCACATCCTGACACTTCCATGATGTTAGGGTTCTTGTTTTAGAGATGAAGAAAAGGAAACACCACTGGAAATTAGCTAATCTTGCCCAAGGGCTGAGTCCTTAATCATTACCCATAACAGTCAATGAGATAGCAATATATATTTACCAACCCTTTCATACGATATATGGTAGGATCATACCTCCTGTTGCCTTGGGAGTGAGAGGTCATGTGGTTCACTCTGGTCAAGGAGTTGTTAGCATAAGGAGTGTTCCATGGACACACACCCCTTCAATGTCATCGTCTCTAGGCATGACAACCAGAAATTCTCTTTAAAAAATAATGAGACAGGAGCTGTCACTGAACCCAGAAATAGATCATGGGTTCAGCTAAACTAGTCAGTTTGTCACTTTCGCTGCATTCCTAATAGCCCAAAATAAGATGGGGCAGAACAGATTCGTTGTGCTCCAAGATCACTATATTGTGTTAAGTTCATCTACTTCAGTTTTAGTTCTTTGCTTTATCTTATTCCAGATATCTCTTCAGAATACCTGTTAGAATTCTATGTCTCACTTCGGAATTTCTGAAAGCACATCTTTAACGTTTTTAAAGATTTACTGCAGGTGCTCAAACAGTAACTTGGTGAGTTTAAGATTTTGTGATATTCTAGAAACTTGAAACCCACTGTATTCCTAATTCATAAAATATATTCAGGAAGATCATGTTTACAACTTGAGAAAATGTAATCTTGAATGGACAATGGACAATTTTTAAGATACACAAGCAAGTATATCTAAATTGCAACGCTATAGTGGCTATCTATTCATTAAGAGCACCACATTTTAATTAGCTGGAAATAATCTTTGGGTAGTTATTGCTTGCTATACAAAGTTAAGTTAGGTTTAATTTTAAAAGTTAATTAGCTAAACTGATGTCTGTTCTCACTATTAAAATGGAGTGACTCAGATAGCATGAATTGTATTTGCTGTGGAAGTACTGTAGGGGAAATTGAGGGAGGACTCTTCAGGGCTCATTGCATGTGTTTAATTGCTGTAGTTGTGTGAGGCTGTAACTCAAAATAATGGTCATTACAGACTGAGGATCCCTTATCTGAAATGACTGGAATCAGATGTGAAATTTTATTTTCAGATCTTAGAATACTTATATTTACAAAATTTAATATCTTGTGGATGGGATCTGAAGCTAAACATCCAATGTATGGATGGTTCAAATACAGATTATAGTCATAACCTGGACATAACTTTATACAATACTTCTAAAGCACCTGCATTTTTATTACTTTATAAAACGACACTAAGTACACAACTCTACACTTTAGTGCCTCATCACAAAGTGACATTTCCTGAAGTTTCATATTGTAGAGAATTTTGGATTTTGAATTAGAGAGGTCCCTCCCATAGCAGTGTTTTAGGAGACACTTAGTGATATTTGTGGGGCTGAGGAGATGGCTCAGTGAGTAAGAGGACTTGCTGCACACACATGAGGACCTGAGTTCTATGTCAGCACCCATGTAAAAACCTGTTAATGGCCATGCATGCCTCTAACCCTTGAACTGAGTAGTTGGAGACAGGAAGATTACTGGGGCTCTTTGGTCAGTCAGTCTAACTAAAAATGGGGTGCTGTAGATTCAGTGAGGGGCGCTATCTCAGGGAAATAAGGTTGCAGAGCAGTACCAGAAAACACCTGAATTCTTCCACTGTCCTCCACAATTGCACACACAAGGCATGTGTGTGTCTGCATACACAAGTACATGCACAGTGTACACACACCGTACAAACTATATATGCTAGCTGAAAAAGTATGCCCTTAACAATATTTATAACAGCCTATGAGAGGACAACAATATCTATGATGGTGGTCATTAAACTTTTTTTTTAAGTATAGGAAACAATTCTCAGAATAAACTCTGGGAATGAAATACAAGAAGGAATTATGGGAAAATGGAATATTTCATATGGATCTTACCACTATTTTTTTCTGAGAATATTGCTATGAGATGCTTTTTTTGCTGAATTTCTGACTTGTAACTTGCCCTGAAGTTCCAACCATGCAATCCACCCACTTAGAACAATGCGACTAGGCTTTCTTGGCCATGGTGCACCTTTGGCCCGAACAGCACAGATGTCCAATATTGACAAGCAATGTTTAGAGATGCTGACTGATCTTAAGATATGGTCTATGCTCCTTTCCTCAGTGGCCTGGTTGGACTCTTGATCTAGAACAAGTGTGCATGCATGAGAAGTGCTGACCATAGCATTGAAGACCATGTGGTCAATAACAAACTTCCCACACAACTGCCACAATTGAAGACAACAGGTCGGCTTAGTGTGATAACATTTGTGAATGGAATGTATGTGTGTTCTGGATCATCCAACAGGTTATACCCTAAGTCCCTTCCTTTAACACATGTTTAAGGATTATCCAAAGTCAAAAGTTCCTATCCATCGTCCATACACTGTTAAACTTGTTCATGCATTAGTCTTTGGCTGTTCAATAACAACATCAATGAGTGCCTGTCAGTGGAAGCTATGACTGTAGAAACATAAGAGCAGTATCAATGGTAGATGCATCAGGTTCACCCTTGGTTTAAATGATGCCAAGTGTCAGTTTCTTTCTCTTCTCCCAGGTTGTGCTAAAGACCCAGGGAACCCACTCTTGGGTAACTCCAAGGGTCAGTTCTCTTCTCCCTCAGGCTTGGCTATTAGAAGCAGCTAGCCCATGTTTAGGTAAATGACTCCAAGGGTTAGTTCCTATAATTCCAGGGCTGGCCCCTCAACTGGGCAATTCAGGATCAGATAGGCATGGCTTTTGTCTTTATGATCAGTATACCTATGGTCACTGTTACAACTACTCAACATGGTGATCATAGCGCAAAAAAAAAAAAAAGACAAAATATAAGAAAGTGTATATAATTGTACTCCTATAGTCCATGCTTACAAAAACAGGCACTGTATGACCTGAAAGTACCAATTTATGATCTAAGAGTTTGCTATAAATGCACACAGACAATAGCAGACTCTTGTATTGTTTTGCAACCTCTAATATACTAACTTCTGAGCCAGAAAACAAGATTTTTACCTTTGATTTCCTATGTCATGTCCTTTGCTCAGAGCTACCCTGCTAATCCCTGGGGCAAAATGCTTTCCTTATCTAGGGATTCCATCACTACAAGACAGGAAAGCCCACTGCCAACACTCAGTTCTCATTGTGTGGTCCTGATTATTTTATAAGTTCAATTTCCCTGTCTACAAGGCAAATGGGAATACTGGTATGAGGTCATTTTTAAATTCCTTATGCCAGTCATATTCTTTCTATGATTCGCTGTTGAAAAATTTTTAATCTGTCAGCCATTGAGTAAAAAAATAATGAGAGTACAAAGAACCTTGTGAAATTTTTAAAACAGAGAGACATGATTATATTTAGTTTTTTTTCATAAGGCTGTATTATAAGGTTGCTAGAAAACTCCAAAAGTTTTACCCCTGCTAGGAAAGATAATGGATAATGAATTTCCTAAGTGTAAGTTTAGTTTAAATATATTCCACCTGTCTGAAATGAAGCTATTTCAGACATGTGTGCGCACAAATTTATGTCCTCTTTTTGTGTGTGCGTGCCTATGTGTATGTGCACGTGTGTAAGCATGTGTGTGCTCATACATGTGGAGCCCAACATCAGTTGGGTGCCATGCTCAGTCACTCTCTACTTTCTTCTTTGAGACAGAGTCTGTCATGGAACCTAGAGCTTACCATTTAATTCCAGTAGCCAGCCAGTAAAACCCAGGGGTTCTCTTATTTCTCATGTGGAATTTCTCATGTGGAATTGCAGGTGCATGCATGGGCACTGGAAATCTGAACCCAGGTCCTCACACTTACACAGCAAGGGCTTTATCCAGTAAACCATCATCCCAGCCTAAGTACTCATTTGGTGAATTTGGGCCATCATTAAAAATCACAAATGTCCACGAGGGAAATGTTTTCCTTTTTTGTATATAGGTTATGCTTTTGTTTATAGAGAGAGAAATACACACACATATGCATGCATGCACACACACATACATATATATGTATTCATTCAAGTACATTTGAATATGTGTGGTATATTGCATACATACATATTAATTTCAAGAAGCAGTCTAAAGAGATCTGGAGATGAACAATATAAATTTTAGAAGGTAATGTTATTGAGAATTAAAGTCAGGTATTTCTTTTGGCTTAGGGATCATCTACTTCTCATATATGAACCTGGCATAGACCTTAATGTATTAGTTGCTAATAAATGATAGTTTAGTGAAGAACTATGTTAATAAAAGAATACTAATATTTAAGTGTTGAGAATAGAATGGTGACTGTTACCTGTACATTTTTTTTTAAATTTTGTTTTGAAGTCACAGGAGGATAACAAGACCTGGGGGAAATAACTACTTAACTGCATATATTTATATAGCTCATTTTTTGCTATGTGTGTGTGTGTGTGTGTGTGTGTGTGTGTGTGTATTTAGATACATGAGCCCCATGTGTGCACCTGTGGATACCTAAGGAGAACATTGGGTGTTCTCTATCACCCTTGTGTGTTGTTTCCTCAAGATGGAGTCTCTTACTCATCTGGAGATGCCATTTTGTAAAATGAGTTTATTTATTTATTTTCAAGGACACACAAGAGAGAGAGAGAGAGAGAGAGAGAGAGAGAGAGAGAGAGAGAGAGAGCAGAACCTAATGACACTGCAAGCCAACTACAAACACATGCACCATTTGGTGTATCTGGCTTTAAGTGGGTACTGGAGAATCAAACCCAGTCCTTCAGGTTTTGGAAACAAGCACCTTTAACCACTGAGCAATCTCTCCAGCCTAGGAGCTGACAGTTTTTTTTTAAAGTCAGACTGGTTGTCTGTAGAGATTCTCCTGTCTCCATCCCAACACCACTAGCACTACGTGACAGGTGCATGTGTGTGTGAACTTGCCTGGTTTTTCACCTGTGTGCTAGGATAAAACTCAGGCTCTCATGCATATTTGACAAGTACTCTTACCATTGAACCATCTCCCCTTCCCATATATTTCTTTAATGATGTAAAATTCTTGTAGAACAGCGGTCTGCCCAGTTGAGGCTGAAGTGTATAAAAGTACAATAGAATCATGTTCTTAGCTGCTGTTCTGAATTCACCCATAACCACAGATGACACTTAATTATTAATGAAACCAAATTTCCTTATGTAAGACCAGCTGTGATAAAACAGAAACATAGCAAGGTCCAGGAAAAAAAGTGTTCCAGATAGCAATCTAAAATCTGTGGAAAAATTAATAAGCTGTGTAATATTAGTTATAGAAGAGAGCTTTCTTCCAAACTGAAATTGCATTTAACAAAATGGTTGTGCAGACCTAATAATTTTCAAATCTGCAAACGTTTGTTCAGTGTTACTATGCATACAAAAGGAAAGAAGCTGCCTAGTAAAGGATTGCAAAGTGGGAAGGTACCTTTCAATTTAAACCAACTGAGCAGGCAAGCTGTAAAACGAGAATAAAGAGGAATAATTGAAGACCAAGGACAAGTTTGTTCTATACTAATGTACATTTTCAAGCGATAAAGTTGAATAAAGCAATGCATGCTATGCACAGCATAGGTAGATCTACTCCTAACTTTCAAAATTCTTTTTAAAGATCTTTGCTCATGTCCTAGGGGGATTTTGCTTCTTTACCCTTTTCACATCAGTAGTATATGGCAGATCATTTAGCTACATTTCTATATCTGGCTATTTCATTATTATACTTCTCAGGTTGTTGGCCTAGTGGTTTGATGAGTGTCCTGGCAGCCACTTGATAGATTTCAAAAAAAAATGTTTGTCAGCTAGACATAATAATGGGTTTCATTGTGATATTTCATACATGCATATAATATATTTACATCACAGCCATCCCCAATACCCTCTCTTGTATCACTCCACAGGCCACCTTCTGCTTGTCAAAGTACCTTCTTCTTTTTTTAATTTAAAAATATTTATTTATTTGTACAGATACACAGAAGAGAGAGAGAGAGAGAGAGAGAGAGAGAAATATAGGATATGAATGTGTACACCAAGGACTCTAGCCATTGCAAATGAGCTCCAGATGCATGTACCATTTTGTGCATCTGGTTTGACATGGGTACAAAGAAATTGAACCCAAATCATTGGGCTTTGCAGGCAAGTGCTTTAACAGCTGAACCATCTCTTCAACCCAAATTATTCTCTTCTACTCTCACATCTTCTCTGTCTCTCTCAACCCAAAGTCAAAAGTTTCCGTAGGCTTGTTTATAGGAGCATGGACTAGAATTTACTTTCTTTTTAATTAATTTTTTTTATTATTGATATATTTATTATCCAAAATTATATACATTGTATGAACAAATATTGTGTTGATATCCTAATTTTCCTCTTCCTGTCCCCAATCTAATGGGTATCCTCCTGAGTGGGCACGCTGGATCAGTCTATGGGTATAGCCTCTCTGTAGCTCTCTGGTAGTGGAAATTTCCCCTAGGAGCCCGAGTTCTTGGCCCCCATAGGATTTTGCCATGGATCCCAGTTCCAGGTAAGGGTTCCTTGTCACTGAGCAGATCTCTTAGCCACTTATTAAGACATTGATTACCCTCCTCAATTTAGTGCCACTATTGCACAGATGAGCATTTCTTGACTTGCTGGTCTCTTCCATACAGCCGTGTGTTCAGCATTCTTGTGACATCTGTCTATAATGTATATCAGTGGTCTCTGCTTTCTCCAAATACCATTGACCAATTTCTCCTGGCAGCTCATGCAACACCTTCCAGTGATGCACATGCCACCATCTGGGAGCTGGTTACCATTCTGGATCTAGCAGGATCTCTTGGTGTTGTTTGATGACACTCTGTGATTTCTTCAGCAATAGGGTCTTACCTTAGGCCTGGGATAGGTATTCAAGAGCTTTGACAGAAGTCTGTCAAATTTTGGAGACCTCATTGGTCTCTTTGATCAACAGCCCAGTGTGGGAAGGAACAAATAACTAGGACAGGGAGATGCAGGCCTGAGCAATTATTCCTAAGGTTAGGCTTTCTCCCATTCTGTTGATGGTCCCTCTTACCTGGTGGTGCCCTCAACTTACTCAGTAGCTTACATTATAAATGCAAGGGTTTTATGGTGTCAATTCATTATTAGTTTAGTTTACTGTATGAGTCCCCCTCCCAACCTCCCATTTCTCCCCACCCTCCTATCAATTCATTCCATTCCCTTTTACAAACTCTCTGTTCACTGACAGATTTTCTTAATGTTCAGACTTAACATGGTTAGGAAGCACATATGAAGGAAAATATGTGGTGCTTGGCTCTCTGCTCTTGTGTGTGGTCACTAAGAATGATCTGCTCCAAGTCCGTCCATTTTTCTTTAAATTTAATTATGTCATTTTTCCTTTCAGCTGTGTAGAATTCCATAGTGTATATGTACCACAACTTTGATTCCCTTTTTCCAGTGATGGGCATTTGGGTTGATTCTAATTCCTCGCTATTATGAATTGAGCCACTATAAACATGGTTGAGCAAATGTCTCTATACTTCAGCGAGGAAACTTGGGGGTAGATGCCCAGTAGAGGGATAGCTGGGTCTGCTGGTAGCACTATATCCATCCTGTTCAGGAGCCTCTACATTGCTTTCCATAGTGGATATACAAGTTTGCATTCCCACCAGCAGTGAATGAAGGTCCATTCTTCCCCACATCCTCTCCAGCATCTATTGTTGGTAGATATTTTAATGATTGTCATTCTGACTGGAGTAAGATGGAATCTCATTGTTGTTTTGATTTGCATTTCTCTGATGGTTAATGATATTGAATATTTTCTCAAATTGGAGTTGGACATTTGTATTTCTGCCTCTGTGAATTTCCTATTGAGTTCAGTTCCCTAGTTTGTGAGAGGGCTGTTTGATTAATTTTTATTTAATTTTTTGAGTTCATTGTACGTTCTAGATATTAGACCTCTATCTGCATTGTAGCTGGTAAAGATTAACTCCCAGTTTGATGGGGGCCTATTGGCTTTGAGTATGGTATGCTTGTTCATACAGAAACTTTTTAGCTTGATGAGATGCCATTGATTAAGTGATTGTTGTACTTCCTGGGCTATGGGAGGTTTATTCAGGAAGTTTTTCCCTATTCCTATCTCATAGAGAGTTCTCCCATTTTTTTTCTTCCAGGGTTTTCAGAGTTTCAGGTCTTATGTTGAGGTCTTTTATGCTTTTGGAGTTGATTTTTGTGCTTCATGAGAGGAGAGGGTCTAGTTTCATTTTCTTGCCAGGATTAATCCAATTTGTTCAGCAACATTTATTAAAGATGCTATCTTTATGCCATTTAATATTATTGGCATCTTTGTCAAATATGAAGTAACTATAGTTGCTCGTACTTAGGACAGGGTCTTCAGTTCTATTCCATTGATCTATCTCTATATTTTTGTGCCAATACCATGCTGTTTTTGTTATGATGGTATTATAGTATATCTTTAGTTCGGGTATGATGATACTTCCTGATGTGCTTCTTTTACTATAGATGGCTTTCCAAGTCTTTCAAGTGTTTTGATCATGAAGTGGTGTTGGATTTTGTTAAAGGCTTTCTCTGCATCGATTGAGATGACCATGTGGTTTTTGTGGTTGTTTACTAATATGGTGGATTATGTTGATTTCCGTATGTTGAACCAACCCTGCATCCCTGGAATAAAGCCCACTTGGTTGAGGTGGATAATACTTCTAATATGTTGTTGAATTCATTTAGCGAGGATTTTATTCAGAATTTTTGCATCTAAGTTCATCAGGAATATAGGTCTATAGTTTTCTTTTCAGGATTTATCTTTGTCCAGTTTTAGTCTTAGAGTGATGCTAGCATCATAGAAGGAGTTTGGAAGTATTCCTTGTTCTCCGATTACTCTAAAAAGCTTCTTTTTCTTTTATTTTTTATGCTATTTTAAAATTTTCTTTTATTTTTCTTTCTTTTTTTACTTTTATGCTATTTGATAGTAAAGTTTTTTTTACTATTATCTTATTTGCCATCAGATTCTCCTTTTATAGTGTATATTAAGTATACAAAATAAAGGCTTTTATTATACATTTTGGGTTCTTTTTAAGGAAATAAGGGAAACAGGCATTTTGCTTTCCAGTTATTATGATTTTTATTTCTATATGTCCTGTTTCTCCAAGACTTTGATAAAATGTTGAATAAAAAGTGACATAGAAACAACATTGTCTAGAGGAAGAAATAAAAAAAAATGTGCATTAGTTTTGCCCCTTAACATCTGTGCTCATGAATTGTGGTGACAGCTGTATCAGGTGAAAGGAATTCCTTTCTGTTCATAAAGGACAGAAAAATAAAACAACTATTTGTTAGTTTTTTTAAAATCATGTGTAAATGCCAAACTTCATTAAAATGTTAGGTTCTGTGCTGAAAACCATTTTAATCTTCTGAAAAGATTATGTTGTTGGAAATCAAATTGATTTTTTGAGGGCCAAATCATCTTTGCATTACAGGGTAAGTGTTACTTGGTCCAGTAATTTATTTAATTACCATCATAATTGTTTAATCCATATTGATGGATTCAGTTTTATTTAGAATTATCAGCACCATCATTAAGCTCTCTTTTCCATATTGTTATTGACTACTTTTGATAGCAAAGTTTTACTAGACTCTAAGTGTCTTTCTTCATGCCCTGCTCTTTCTTTTCATTCTCTTGTCTCCTCCTTCCTTCCCTCCCTCCCTCCCTCCCTCCCTTCCTTTCTCTTTCTTTCTTTCTTTCTTTCTTTCTTTCTTTCTTTCTTTCTTTCTTTCTTTCTTTCTTTCTTTCTTTCTTT
>PVHP010044741.1:0-13855 GCA_004024765.1 Zapus hudsonius | reverse complement strand
CTACACTTTTAAGAAGGTGTTTCAGCATGTCATGGCTCAGGTCTTGGTCCACAAAACCCTGAGAAGAAATGGCATATAAAGGCTAGTTGAGAATGTCTGTGACATGCCAAACTAAAAGCCATTCCCTCTGAAGAGCCATTTAACTATTCCCCTGCCTAAAAACTCCCATTCCTGACTGCAGTAGGGAGAAATGAACACAATTCTAGTCAGATTGCCTGAAATACCTAAGATATACTGTAATAGAACTAACTCTGCTAATTCATCTCTCTGTTCTCGAGTAATCATTCATCCAGCATTACTTTGTGTTACACAGAGAGAGTGGATTATTTTACTTTACTCTGGCATATACCAAATAACTGATGTATTTGATTTTGTTTAATTCAAACTGAAAAAGTGTAATCTGTGAAGATATGTGACCAAATATCATTCTGAAATTCTCATAAACACCCACTGGGATAGAAATGGAAATGGTCCAAGAACTAGGATGAATGTAGTAAAAACTGATGAAAGAAAAATTGCACATCTCTAATATTACTAGTTGTTATTTCCCCTACATACATAGCAAACCATGTCAATAAATAAAGCAATGGACTTTTCAGTAATGTACACTTAAATAGTTACAAACATACATGTAGAAAAAGGATATGGTAGTGCAAAAAATAAATTATTAAAACAGAAAGAAGTATGAACATTATTTTACACAATGCTTTATGAAACCTGAACCACTTGTAATGAGACCTCAAGTCAGTGAAATAATGTAACATTAGTATCTTTGCTTCACATTCCAAACCTATAGTCATTCAGCTATGAAAGAAAAAAATTAAAGCAAAATTACTTTTGAAAAGTTTTATACTAAAATCCATATTTCCCGGCTCTTCATCACCTCTGCTGTTCACGTAGTTGTGCAGCACGTCAAGAAGCATCTTATCTCAAGACAGAAAGTCAAACAGGTCACATTCATTTGATCTTTCTACCTTGCATTTCTTTGTGATCAAAAAGCAGGGTACCACCTCTGTTTGATACCTTCTGGTCTATTAAGATGTTACTGCAATTAGATCTATTTACAAGAACATCCCCTATGTCAGTGGAAAAGGTGGGGATTCCTCTTCACTCTTTAGCAATCCACTCTCACTTAGTTTTGGTTGCGGGATAAAAAGGCCAGGATTCGTCGAATACCATTCAGTCTATCCTTTAAGGACCTCATTGCTAGGAATGGGAGCTGAGCTCTGCTTTCCAAGGGAAGAACTGCTAATGTCCACCAGCACCAGGCTGGGCCATTCGGGTTAATCTGCAACAGAGAAACATAATAGGTTTATCCCATTCTCATGTGATCCATGTCAATCTGCAGACCTCTCAATGTACAAAGTAAACCTCCTGGGAAGAACTGTTTCTGTATGTGGCAGGTGCTACTGATTGCTTCCATATCTATTTCCCCTTTATTTTAATTTAGCAAATAGCCTTATGGGGTTGGTCTGTATTTCTTTGCCCCCTCCTTGCAGCTAGGTGAACCATAAGATAAAGTTCTGGCTGAAGAGACATCAAGGGAAGTGATATGTGTAAGCTCTGGGCCATGTGTAAGAAAGGAGTATGTGCCCTTTGCCTCTCTTTGCAGACATGGTTATGATCAGCTTTTTCCAATCAAGAGGGCAAAGGTAACTTTCTGAAGATGGAAGAGCTTTGTGATGCAGGAACCTAGCTCCCTGAATACTCTCCTGGAATAGAACTGTCATAGCCTTCTAGGACTAAGGTCCTTGCTCTCATTTGAACTATAATCACCTTTGATAATTGTTAAAGCAAACAAACAACAAACAGCCTTACAAATATACCATGCCTTCTAGGGAGTGCGATTTCATTAGCAGGAGTAGGTATCTAGTGTTTAGTCTCTTCAACTTCTAAGGATTCTATTTAGGTCCTTTGTATCAATGCACTAAACATGCAAACCTTTAATTTCCTTGACTCTTTGGGCTTGGCACCGTTCTTTCTTCCTTTCATTTCCTTGCTCTGGTGGAAGGCAGCAGTCCAGATATAGCATATCACTAACAGGACCATCAGCTATCTTCTCCCATGAAACCAAGACTATGATTTATAGTCTCAAAGAACAGCAACCCCACTTTGTGAAAGTTCCAGTTAGAAAGCACATAAACTCCCAAGTTTCCCTTTCAGAAAGAGCTATCTCCATCATCATCAATCCTTTCCCAGAATCCTGTTTGTCACCAGCTTCCTGAGCACATATTTTAGGCAATGATTTCTAAACCTCCCACAACTTTCAAAACATTGGTTTGGGGACTGTAGAGAAACATATTCTGGTCAAACACCCTACATGTGGGACTATTTGACTCCAATTTGGTTCCCATATTTTTCCCTCTTTGCTTTTCTTGTACCTCTGGCTTCATCCGGATTTTCTTCCCCACACCCAACCCCCCCACTGCAAGGTGCTCTTCTGCCATCACTCCTGGCTACCAGATTGATACTCTGAATTTTCTTTCTTAGGAGCAGCAGCAGTAATTTCAGTTGATGGCAATATTTGTAGTAGTTTCTAAGAAGCCTTCTGCTGAGGCTCAGACACCATTCTTATTTGTGGGACTGTGTGGAACTATAGAACTAGATGTAAGTAGATTGGACAGATTAGTGCTGGTGCAGCCACCACAGAAACATAATAAAACTGATAAGAGAGGAAATCATTTCGGCTCACTGTGTCATCAAGCACTTGTGCATCACACTGTGGCATCTGTATTTTCTCCTGTAGAAGATGCAGTTAGCATTACTAATCTCTATCTTTTGCCTTTCTGGGAGAGAATGTTCCTCAGCAGGTGAAGGGGAACATTAAGTATGAGGCATGAGCTTGTCCAGTTAGTCACCATGGCCCAGAGCCAGTAGCTGAGTCATTGGGAAACATTAGCTGGCCTTTCTCCCTTTTGAACTCATGATGCCTTTGTACTGAGGGAAAGGAACCATTTGGGGGCCTGGAGAAAGTGAGACCTTTCAGCCTATTAGGTAACAGACAAGTGTTTTGTATCTTCAGAATGCAAGAGGAGGAGGGGATTTAAAGACCTGCTCACAAAATTCTCTCATTTTAGAGAAAAGTTGAGAAAGGGGAAGGGATTTACCTAAAGTCACAAAGCTAGAAAGGTAGGCAGTACAGTTTTCTGGCAGCAAGGTCAGAATACACATATTCAGATTCTTCTATTGTGGCAGTAAGCTAGAAATCAAAGAAATTACTGTGTGACTATGTGATGTGAGAGAGCCTGCTCAGAGTGTGGGAGAATGCAGTATTGAAGAAATATCTAGTTAGGATGTCTCCTGCCTTGATCTAGAAAGGGAATATTCCCAGAAGTGGAATTCCCCAAATGCATATTTTAATTTAAACCAGGAAAACAAAGCTTGGTTAAACAGAACTCTCTCCCCTTTCCTGGAGAGCTTCAGGTCTGCAGCATGAGCTCACAAGGAAACCAGTCCACTAGAACCCAAGTAGCCATATTTGAGCATTGGTTTTCTCAGGACCTGGTCACCCAAGATGAGCAATGCCAAGCATCCAGACTTTCAGGACTAAGCATGAATGGGCCTGGATATTAAAAGTTTCTTCTGTGGCCCTGTAACTGGAATCTCTCAGTGTCAATGTTTGCAGAAATGGAGGAGGGGCTATGAAGCTCCCTGGAAGTGGCAGCCTTTCACATCAACTCTCCTAAACCCTTGATTTTCACATGTATCTTGTCACTCTAACACCCTAACATTAGCATGGTGTGACTTTGAACCCACATTGAAGGTTCTTCTATCAGTGGTGCTTGTGGTCTCATTTTCTGACCTCACCCCGCAATGCCAGTCTTAGATCGGGATTCTTGCTCTTTATTTCAGCTATCCCTACTCTGACTTGGGGTACTTTAGATCTTACCGATGATGCCAAAAAGTATCAAATTGAATCTGTCCTCCTTTCTGCACATGGATTGCTCAATGACAACCACATACCCCACTAATCGTGAACCCTGAGCACTCCCATCTGGTAAAGTGACCAATTTTAAATAGAATTTTATATACCTGGGGATCCGCATCTTTGTCTGGCATTGGACCAAAGTGATTGAGTATTCGATTCTTTAGAGACGGTTTGAGTGAATGAAACCACAATGATGCTTGCTCATAGACGCAGTTGTGCAATCCCATGAGCTCTGCACAATCTTCGCCCTGAACCTGAAAGTAGCAAAGTGGACATGAAACACTGTGCCTTTTGTATCCCTCACTGAGTTGCTTTGGACACCTGACTTTCTTGTACACCCATCCTACCTTCCCAGAATAGGAAGGCTACCCATTCAGCTTTCTCCCAAGTGAAATACTCAACAGCTAGGCACTGGGCTGTGTGAAAATATGGCAGAGAGGGGAATAAGCAAGAAGATTCAGTTGAGGAGAGTGATTGAAACAGTAAGACAAAGAAAGCCAGAGACTTGATCTGGTCCAAGGTTATTCTGGTTGATGCCTATATCCTTGCATTTTTACATTGTTTTTTTTTTCACTACTTGCTTGGAAAACATAAAATAAAATATATATGCTCAAGTCAGGTATTTATTAAATCTATTATGCAATAGAAAAATATGTGAATGTGAGATTATTAACCTCTTCTACCCACCAAGAATTAACTGAACATGTCAACTTTTTGATTTAGTGGATGACGAATGATATAGATTTGGAAAAGTGCTCTTGGCCAGATTAGACATTTAAAAATACATATGTGAGTGAGGAGACAGTTCAGTTGAAAGCATGAGGACCAGAGTCCAAACTCCAGACCCCATGTAGAAATTCTAGATATGGTGGTGCTGCCCATCATCCTAGCACTGGGAAGACAGAGGCAGGAGGCTTCCTGGAGCTCTCTGGAGAGCCAATTTAGCCTAATCAGTGAATTCCAGGCCAATAAGTTACCCTGTCTCAAAATCAAATATAAAATATATGGCACCTAGGAAAGACACTCGACATTGTCCTCTGGACGTCACATGCCCACTCACATGTGTGCAAGCATACCTGTACACATACCTGCAACCACACACATGGATAAGCATACACATACATATAAACACCTATGAAAATACAAAGGCATATGGAAATATATAATAATTCCAAAAGAAACAGGTTGAAAGTACATATGTATTTTAGATCTGGCCCTTGGTTTCCTTAGGAGAGACATAACTCAGGCTGAATGGGCCCCAAGGGGTAGTATTTCTCATGTATGACTGCAGTTCAGCAGCTAAGGTGGAGAGCAAGAACTATGGATGCTCTTACTGCCATTCTGAAATTGGTGAGCATCCCAGCAGCACTCTATGTTGCTGCAGCAAGTTGGTGAGAACCCCAAGGCCCCAAGACAGTTCTAAGAAATCCTTTTGCAATCATCTTTCTATGCCAAGCTATAGTGATAACTTGGCTTTGGGATTCTCAGCACTGGCTACTCTTACCTTTAGATCTTCAATGTATTCAATGTCAGCTGTGTTGTAGCCATCCCGCTGGCCCTGGTGGAGTACCTTGAACCGCCTCTTGCCTATGCTGTCAACCACTGAGCGGCCATCGGCAAAGAACTGAACATTTCTGATTTCTAGAATGCATCCATATTCTGCAAACCTGTTGATTGAGATTAAAATCAAAAAAGTACTTCCTTGATGAATTCTATTTTTCTGACCTGCACCTAATCCTTTCTGTATCCCTGTGCTATGCCTCAAAGGACTTCTGTGTATTTGCCTGACCTCTAGTCTACAACTGCAACTATGTAACAGGTAGTTCCTATGTGGGAAAAGAAGAATGTCAAACCATAACTGCTGCCACTGACTGAGGACTACTGTTCGATAGAGAGATTAACGTTACTGTTGCAAAAATAGGTATATTATAAAGGGACAGGCCTTTCTCCATGCTATGATACAACAAGAAGACCCACACTTCTGCAATGGAGGTGCCAAAGCCTGGGGGAGGCAATCAACAGCTTTTAATTTGGCCAACTAATCTACTCAATGATGGGGAGCCCTTGACTGGAACTGGGGTTTCAGGGAGAAATGCATTGGGAACCAAAATCTTGGGCCCCCAAAGAGAAATTCACGTTACAAGTGATTTATTTACAAAGAGGCTACTAACAATAGAATCTAGCCAATTCAGAAATGTGTATCTCAGTTAACCTATACTGATCTCACTTTGATGGAGACTCTGTTTGTATTTTTTAGAAGGCCCCGAGAGAGCTGTGGCTTTTCCAACCCTACCAATGAGCCACAGACCGATAGCTGACTTCCTGGCAAAAGATGACCCACCCCAGACCTACCATGGAGGATCCACATGGAACCCTGCAGAAAGTGATGGGATAAGCAAGAGACCTATAACTACAGCCAGTCAGTCAACCTAGGATAAGCCAGTGAGACAGACACCAGGGATTTCAACACAACCTAAAGCAGAAGTACAGAGGCCCCTAAGACCTCAATAGTAAAGTAGCCTTAATACTCACCCACCATGACTCAGGGAACTGAGTGGAAGAGGGGGTGGAAATATTGTAAGAGCCATAGTGGAGGAGAATATCCAGAGACATTGCTCCTCTCAGTGACAACATACAAAGGGGGGTGGAACTGGGTTGACTCCTAGGCTATCCATAACCCCCTACCCCATGGACTGATCCAGTTTGCCCACAGAGGAGGAAACCCAGCTGACTGGGGACAGGGAAGAGGGAAATAGGGGAATTGGGGACATCAACACATTATTCGCTCATTAAGTGTATCTAATTATGGATAATTAAAAAATTGTGATTAAAAAAGAAGACCCTTGTCAAGAGCTGAGCATGGTAATAAACAACTGCAAACCTAGCTATGGAGAAGATGGAGGAGGGAGAATCAATCACAAGTTGAGGTCTGCCCATGCAACTTGGTGAAATCTCATTAAAAATAAAATAAAAATGACTGGGGATAGAGCTCAGTGGTAAAGTGCCTGCCTAATATCTACAAGGTCCTGGATCCAATCCTCAGTATGAAACAATGGCCCTTGTCAATTACTGTCACCTTGATCTTAAACTTTGTAGTTTCCAAAACTGTTACAAGTAAATTTCCATTGCTTAAAACTGGGTGTAATGGCTCATATCTGTAATCCCAACACTTGGGAAGTTGAGACATGAAGATTGCCATGAGTTTGAAGTCAGCCTCAGCTATGTCGTGGGTCCCACATCAGCCTGGGCAGCAATGTGAGACCTTGCCTCACAAGAAAAATATATTGCTTATCAATTATTTAGTCTATGGCATTCTGTTACAGTCATGGATTTTGGGTATGGTGCTTGGTTTACATCATTAACTTAACAATTCTCCCAGCAAACAAAGCCAATGAGGTAGGCATATCATTGTGTCTATATAACCATGAAACTGGAGACAGAAAAGTTAAATAATGTGCCCAATCAAAGGTTCTTCAAGGCTGGCACTTGAATATAAACCTGGGTACTTTGGCTCCAGGTTCCATACTCTTACAAAACAAGGTTTATACTGTAGACCTCCTTAGCAAAAGATTACCTCTTGGGTTCTCTTACATAGGGATCGTCTCACACCATAAACTAGGCACCAAAGTGATTGTGATCTTTACAAATCTCTTGTGCTTGAGTTTGGTAAAACATCATGAGTGTGTTACCCCCTACCCTCCCACCTCTGGATGATTCTCCAAAGTAAAACAAAAAAATCCTATATCCACCCAACCTCTCTGTACTCCTAGGGTCCCTCACTCACCCCTTGATGGGATCTCCAAGGCACATGCCAAACTGCCTCGTGCCTGTCTCAATACATCTCCGAATCATCAGGCGGTAGCAAGGCTCAAAGATGTGCAGGGGACAAGGGACAGTGGGATAAGCCATGGTGCACACAAAAATAGGCACGTTCTTATTTAAGCTGTCAGGAAGAGCAAATGAAATAGAATTTAAAGCAGTGGGACAGAACACAAAAAGGCTGATCAAATGTCACTGCAGTTCCCTCAGGAGAAGGCAAAGAGCCATCAAATGCTAATGGCTGATAGAAAATACTGAAATGCAAATGATGCTGCAGGCTGAGTCCCATTATCTGGTGCAGAGATTAGCTGAAGGTCTGACAGATGAAAACTGGCAGTGCATACATTCTAATCTGGCTGACCAGTCCTGTACTACCTACCTTAACATTGTGAGTGACAACTATGTTGCCTCTCTGTGTCTCTCTGTCTCTGTCTCTCTCTCTATTCAAATTAACCCCTTCAGATACTCTGTTAGCTGTATGAGCAGGGTACTTATGTTATAAGTGCACCCAGCTCTCCAGAGAATCCAAGGAAAATTTTCTGTAAAGTCCTTATGTGCATCTAAAATTTTCGCTAAGCCTCTCAGAGAATGTTGATAGTAGGCTCAGCTATGAGGAAGATCAAACAAGAAGCGGTCTATAGAAATCTAGCCCAGTAATGCGCAAATTCTCCTGTACATCAGAGTACTGGTGGATCCTTAAACCACAGGACTGGATCACCACATTTCCACAGATACTGATGCATTAGCTTTGGAAATAGGACCCAGGACTTTGCTTATCCATAAGTACCACTGATGATTCAGACACAGGGCCTACTTGTGAATCCTCAGCTGGGCCAGATCCTCCTGGATTCCAGTCCTCTTGTTTCCTTAGTAAATTCAAGAAGTCTGCATCCAAACCCACCATGAGCTATTAATCATCTGCTCAAATCTCAAAAGAGTTAAATTTAAGACTCATTTAAACTGAAAATCTCTCAGTATATTCTAGCATGTATTTCCTTTATACAACCTTAGGTGATACTACAGAAGAGGACTCACAGTGGCTCAATGCTAACTTAAGAATCAGAAAAAAAGGTTACATAAAAATATCCTGAGTAGTTCCAAAATAAGTCAATGAGAACCAGTGGTTTCTAGTTTTCTGAGGAAAACATTTCAAGTGAAAGGCACATTCAAACCAATAGTTGGGAGAAGTTAGAAATGTTCCCTCCAGAGTGGACACATTAAGCAGAAGAGGCTTGTGCCCTCTGGGAAAAGTTTGCCTTCAGAAAGCTTGGAGGATTCTTCTGGAGAAGGCAGTAGTCAGAGAGGGTGGAATCAGCAATTACTTCCTGCTTTTTCTGCCAAGTGAATGGCAGGCAGAGACTGCAGAGTTGTGAATGTCTTCATCCTGACCCTTCACCTCTTATACTACCTGTGTTTGTTTGAGGAAACATACAGCAACCACCAGGGCTATGCCACTTATTAACCGCTTACTATGCACCACCTCATTTGGGTCTTCAGAACAAGCCCATAATATAAGAGATATTATACCCAAGTTACAGGAGAAAAAATTGGGTAGCAGTAAGATTAAATGACCTGCCTAGGGTCATGAAGTGTATTCACTTTTGGATAGAACTGGATCTTAAAGCCAGAAGTGGCTGACACCAACGTTTTAACCTCCTACCCCCCCCCCACACACTTATGTACTTGAAAGCTGTCTTGAGTGTTTCATGAAGTCTACTGATAAAGCTACTCCACTTTATTCCTTCCTGCCAGTGTCATCCTGCTACAAGTATCAAGGTGCATCTTGGCTTGGTCATTTGGCTTTATTATTCAAGAGGGCATGCTGGTAAATGTTTAACAACTTTTTTAGGGAAAAGTTTGTAGTATTTGCTGATTTTTATGGTATAAATACTCTTTCCATGGCCATTTCAAACCATCAACGTAATATCATTAAACAACGAGCTGGGAAGATGTGCACATCCAGCTTTCACGGGCTGCTATGAAATGAAAGGAAAACTAGAATTGTGCATATACATACTTAGAAAGTTCTTCCATTTCTTCTTCATAAAGCCTCCTTCTTTCCTTGAGCTCTTCTGGCAGGAATTTAGCTATTAGCTCTTCCATTATTACATTTTTGCTGTATTTTCTTGATGCCAAGCACTATGAGGGGGAAAGTTAATTAGATATTATGCAGTTATCAGAAAAACACGAAGGATTTCTGATGCAATCAGAATAATAGTCAAATCACCCACATACTGCAATAATTTGAACCATAATTTGGCAGCGGATAGTATCATAATATATGAGTCTTCTGTATGTCGGAGTTTAGACTTTATTAAAACCATATGCAAGTCAGACATGGTGGTGCATGCCCTTAATCTCAGCACTTGGGAAGTAGAGGTAGGAGGATCATTGTGAGTTAGAGGTCAGCCTGGGGACTACAGAGTAAGTTCTAGGTCTGCCTGGGCTAAGAGTGAGACTCTACCTAAAAAATCAAAGAAACAAACAAAAATATCCAATTGAAAAAATATTAACAAAGGAGGGGGAGAATACACTGAACTTTAAAACTTTCACAGATATCCTAAAATGCTGATATTATTTATGTGAGCCAGATAATGGAAGTTAAAACATCTACAGATATTGCCTGCTGTGAAACTGCCTTCACAGACCCAGCAGAGGGAGCTTGAGAGTACAAAATGATTAGTTTCATACAGTTTGATGAACATGATGATCATGATGAACATGACCGGAATACTTATCCCTTTGTAAAATGATGTAAGTGTGGCACTGTGTGAATACACAGAGAGGGATGAGAATATCTTCTAGTCCCTAAGGCTAAGATCCCACAGCATCTGCCTCCTCGATGCCTGGCAACGGAGAACAGAACACATAACCCAGTCCCAGTCTCCGGAGAAAAGCTGTGACTCAGGAGCTAGCCAATTAAAGAAGCAGACAATCCTTCTGCTGATGTTAAAAGTAAACTCCAGGAAGGGCACATCCTAAAATCATAACAATGGTTTTCTCTAGATGTTGAGCATAAAGTAAAATTTTCTCCTGTCTCTCTGAACTTTGTAGTGTTAACACACCATACATGTATTATTTAAGTAGAAGGATTCTTATCTATAATCAGGAAGCAAATCTCCCCTCTTTTATTTCAGAGGGAAAGCTATGACTTTGACTCTTTCCTCATTCCAATACATACCCTCAAGGTTACTCCCAACATTTAGCTCACTCCATTGCCTTAGTGCAAAGGTTGGTGTTTGGGAAAAGCACAACTTGCCACTTCTCTGGACCTACAGGCATCTAGTGACAGACTTTTTTTTTTTTTGAGATAAGGTCTCACTATGTAGTCCAAATGTGTACCGAACTCATAATCCTCTTTCCCTCACCTCCCAAGTCCTGGGATTGCAGGCATTCACCACCATGCATAGCTCTAAAGATAGTCTTGCATCTCCAACTTTTCTTCAGGAATGAGAAAGGTAAAGGAATATGAATACTGATTATAAGATGTGATCCAAAAGTCCTTGAAGGAGAGAAACCAAGACAGATTTCCAGGTCTTCCTCTGTTACAAGAAGTTCCACAACATCCACTTGACAAATGAAGATGGAAGTTTTTGTGGTTAATTTTAGAGAACCTGGAAGCCACAGAGCTTTTTAAGTAGCCATATATCCTCTTTTAAGGACAGCAGTTCTTGGGGAATTATACAAAGACCACATTGAAGATCTATGAGGGGCTTTGGGCAGCTCTTGCAGGTGACCTCTTCAAAGCACATAATAAACATTGTTGATAATAGGAAATAGCAGCTATCTAGTTCACGGAAACAGGAAACAAAAATGCATCCAAGATTAGAGTGTATCTGGTGTCACAATGGGGTCAGAATTAGGATCTATATTTATTTATTCCATAGTTTTTCTCCCAAAACAAATTAACTTCATTAATGACAGTTCATGAAAAGCTAGACATTGCTTCATTTTCCTGAAGGGCTTTATGGAGATGGGAGGGATGGCTAGGTGACTGGAGAAATAAATAGATGGTATAAGGAGGCATTTTGGTCAAGATCAGTGTAGTGGTTCAGGACCCAGTTGAACAATGCCTTAATACCCAATTCCAAAAAAGCTAACCCAACCAATAAATAAATATTGGTTTACCTGTGAAAGACCATCTTTACACAATGGACACTTTGCATTATGATCTAGGCATCTCTCAAGGCATTTTAAGCAAAAGGTGTGTCCACAAGGTGTTGTGACTGGCTCATAGAATAATCTGAAATTTAGGAATCAAAATGTAAGAAAACTGTAATAGGACCCCAAATAAAAGACAGAGATACTCATAGTTAAGGTTTCATGGAACTATTTTGGAAAAAAACTGTGTGTAGGGTGGGGGGATTCTTATTGTTTCTTATCACTGGCATTGTAGCACTTTTGAAAATAATTTTCTTTTCATTTCTGACCCAGATATAGAACAACCCATTGTTTTTAAGTTTAGGATGTAGCTAAATCATTTTTCAACATTATGTTTAGTATTTCTTTGGCCCAAGAAACATGCTGATTGGTACTTTAAAGCATATGAATAAATTTCATTATAAAAACACTTAGCTAAAATGTTAACTGCACACACACACACACACACACACACACACACACACACAAGAATTTTACATCATATTACTCTGGGATAAACTTGAATTGGTCACTAACCTTGATTCTTTTATTCTTCATCTAAGCAAGATTTATTCCCTGAAAGATCTTAAAATTGAAACATGTAAACTACCTTTTGTATGGATGGGTAATTTTCCTAGGGGTAAAAAAATATTACTTACTGCTAACAATAAGTACATAGAGATCTGGGGAGATGGCTCAGTGGTTAAAAGCACTTGCTTACAAAGCCTACTGGCCTGGGTTCAATTACCCAGTACCCACATAAAGCCAGATGCACAAAGTGGCACATGCACCAGGAGCTTCCTTGCAGTGGCAGGAGGTCATGGTACACCCATTCATTCTCTATTCTCTCTTTCTTTCCCTCTCTCTCTCTCTCTCTCAAATAAATAAATATATTTAAAAAACAAGTACATATAGATCAATATGGAATATGTCAATATATACACTTACATATATACATAAAAATGTGGTACTTCAATTATATCCTCTTTCAATTTCATTGGGAAAGCAGTGTGCTTTCAAAGCAATCTGAGGACACTTTATTTAAAGACGGTCTGCACCTTCAGAGATTCATGAATTTACTTTGTGTAAGGTGAGGTTCGACTGAAACAGGACAAAAGCAAAGCTCATCATGGTATATTGTCAATATGTCCAGAGGTTTTCAAAAAAATGTTACATAAGAAGTGGGGCTCACATTCAAAAAGAAGGGATAGACACCTGATCAAGATATCTGTTTAATTGAGAACTTTAATATATGAACCTATTGTGAATTTGTTATTTCCACATTGGGTTATATAACCTCTCCCCCAACCCCATTCCACTGAGGGCCCTCCTCAGTGGGGTTATTGGTTGCCACCCTGAGGTCATTGATACATCAGTCAGTCTTTGAGGGAGGGGACAAAGCCTCAAGTACACCTTCCCATCCTGTGGCACTTTTGTAACCTCCTCTCCCATAATGTTCCCGGAGTGCTGGAGGGCACCTTTTAATTAATCTACTTTGACCTGTCTAGAGTGTTTGAGAGATGCCTCCAGCTGAACAGCTCCCTCATGTGGCTTGGGTTTCATCTGCAGCCTTGCCAGCACTGCCAGGCCAAGCTGTTAGAAAAAGACTTGAGAAAAAAAATTGACCCCACCAGTTAGAATGAAACTGAGGTCCAGAGGAGGTGAAGTCACTCTTTTAAATGTACACAGTCAAATTCTGGCAGATGAAAGTTCCTCTGAATTTCACTTTCCATCATGTGCCACCCTATTAGACAATGGTTTTCAACCAAATTGCTGTACATCTAGATCACCTGTTGAGATTTTGCTTCAAATAGCTTCCTTTATTGGTGAATTACAGACATACAATAAGCTGAACAGACTTCAAGTGAGCCATCTGGTAAGTTTTACAGATGTCACACCTATGAAGCCACTACACAATCTATTCTAGACAGTAAATATAGCCATCACTCTCAAGTGTTTCCTTGTGCC
>PVHP010044739.1:0-13968 GCA_004024765.1 Zapus hudsonius | reverse complement strand
GGAGCTGGATTCCAGCTATGCACCATCAGGCCCAGTTTACCCAGGCACTCTACACACTGAGCCTGTTTTGTTTTGTTTTTTGTTTGAGAAGGGGTCCTGCTATGTAGTCCAGACTCGCCTCAAACTCATGACCTTCTGCCTCTTCCTCCCAAGTAGGGAGGTTACACTAATTTTGAGGAGATGGCTCAGCAGTTAACAGTACTTGCTCACAGAGCCTGACCAGCTAGGGTTCAATTCCTCAGCACCCACGTGAAGCCAGATGCACAGGGTGGTGCATGCATCTGGAGTTTGTTTGCAGCGGCAGGAGGCCCTGGGGAACCCATTCATTCTCACTTTAATTAATTAATTAATTAATTAATAAAAACTTTGGGACAAAGCGGGCTTGGTGGTGCACGCCTTTAATCCCAGCACTCAGGGGCAGAGGTAGGAGGATCGCTGTGAGTGCACCTGGCTTATGTGGGTTCTGGGAAATCAAACCCAGGTCCTCAGGCATTGCAGGCAGGCACCTTAACCACTGAGCCATCTCCCCAGCCCGACACCTCATTTTTTTGTGTGGTTTGTTTCGTTTTTCAAGGTAGGATCTCTCTAGCCCAGGCTGACCTGGAATTCATTACGTAGTCTCAGGGTGGTCTCCAACTCATGGCGATCCTCCTGCCTCTGCCTCCCAGGCACCACCATGGCCCACAATAAGAGCTCAGCTTCACTGAGTCCTCGGTGGTTCTGGTACTATATATGCTAATCTGTTCACTTCCATCTCCCCACCCAGCCTTCCACAGAGTTCTGACAGCTGAGGAAGATTTAGAAAAACACCTACAATTCATTTACTTTTATTATTTCTTTCTTTCTTTTTTTTTTTTTTTTTTGGTTTTTCGAGGTAGGGTCTCGCTCTAGTCCAGGCTGACCTGGAATTCACTCTGTAGTCTCAGGGTGGCCTTGAGCTCATGGTGATCCTCCTGCCTCTGCCTCCCGAGTGCTGGGATTAAAGGCGTGCGCCTCCACGCCCGGCTTTATTATTTCTTTATAGAACAGGATTTCATGTATCCCAGGCTAGCCTCAAACTCATTATGTAGCTGACGATGACCTTGAACTTCTGATTCTTCTAAGTGCCAGAACTGGAGGTGGTGCTGGAGACCAAAACTATGTAAAGTACTTCATAGCTAAGATTCTTCCCAGCCCCTAAATCTACAATTTAGAAAGATTAGGGGGTTTATCCGAAAACAAGTGTCATAACTAAATCAGACCAACCCTGTTTTTGTTTTTTTAACTTGCCTCCAAATTGCAGGATCCTTCCAGATTGCCACACGGCAGGGAGAGTCCAGGAGGAGGATGTGGATGTGTCCCATGCCACCTGGAGGCCCTAACTGAGACAGAGGTGTGGCAGGGTGTGGTGGCACATGCCAGTGATTCCAGCCATCTGGAGGCTGAGGCAGGAAAATGGGAGATTTGGAACCAGTGAGATGCTGTCTCCAGAAAGCAAACAAGGGCTGGAGAGCTGGCTCAGCGGTTAAGGCACTTGCCTCCAGTGCCCAAGGCCCTGGGTTCAATTCCCCAGGACCCAGGTAAGCCAAACACACAAGGTGGCGGCCCTGGCATACTTTCTCTCTCTCTCTCTCTCTCTCTCTCTCTCTCTCTCTCTCTCTCTCTCTCTCTCTCTCAGATCTCAAAGAGATCAAAGAGATCCTGCCTAAGGACTTTGAGAACTCCCTTACACGTTAGTTACGTCAGCAGAATCTAAAGTCCTGGGCTGGGGTAAAAGGGAGGAACATGTTAGAGATCCCTTGAATGGAGGGCCACTGGATTGGAGAGATGGCTCAGTGGTTTAAGTGCTTGGCTACAAAGCCTAAGGACCCTGGTTCGATTCCCTGGTACCCACATAAAGCACATGCACATCTGGAGTTCATTGCAGCAGTTGGGGGCCCTGGCATACCCATTCTCTCTCTCTCTCTCTCTCTCTCTCTCTCTCTCTCTCTCTCTCTCTCTCTCTCTCTTTCCGTTTCTCTCTGCTTGCAATAAAAATAAAATAGTCAGGCAGAGTAGCACAAACTTTTAATCCCAGAGGTAGGAGGATCACCCCAGCCTGACATGACCCTACCTCGAAAAACAAAACAAAAACGAAAACCAAACCCTAAGCTGTAAGTGTATTCTGGTTATTTCTTTTTTTTAAATATTTTATTTATTCATTTCCAATCAGAGAAATACAGAGAGAGAGAGAGAGAGAGAGAGAGAGAGAGAGAGAGCACCAGGGCCACCACCTTGTGGGTCTGGCTCATGTGGGTCCTGGGGAATTGAACCCGGGGCCTTAGGCACTGGAGGCAAGAAAGGTGAGACCAGTCTTGGAAGTGGGCTGCTTTTTTTTTCTTTCTTTCCCTTTCTTTTTTCCTGTACTGTGTTTATCCACTCAAGAAAGTATTTTAAGGCCTTTGTTTCTATTATGCTATTCGGAGCCCATGACTCGCCAGGGCCACTCAAGATTGCTGTTGGCAAGAGAAGAGAAGACGGTCTTCAAAGGCTCAAACATAAACACATAGCATACAAAATACATACTGGTCGCCCAGCGGGGGCCTGCAGAATACCATGCCCTGCACCTTGGCCTGGAGTCCCAGCCTTTCGAGAACGTTCTAGAGGCACCCCACTTTGGAAGGGGGATCTTCAGTTTATCCTGCCCCTCAGCAGAAGGTGGGGGGTCACTTTCCAAGCACACCCGACCCATCCATGGGCATTTGGAAGCGGTCATGTATAGGACAGGTGAGCACTGTAATTTCAACAGTGAGTCTAGGGTACACAGCCGCTGATCAAAGACTCTCACCCAGCAGGATGTTTTCAAAGGAGAAGAAACAGAGCTTGGAAAACTGCTTTTGGGGGGCTGGAGAGATGGCTCAGCGGTTAAGGCACTTGCCTCCAGTGCCTAAGGCCTTGGGTTCAATTCCCCAGGACCCACATAAGCCAGATCCACAAGGTGGTGGCTCTGGTGCATTCATTCTCTCTCTCTCTCTCTCTCTCTCTCTCTCTCTCTCTCTCTCTCTCTCTCTCTCTATCTCTTTGCTTGAAAATCTGGTGCATTCATTCTCTCTCTCTCTCTCTCTCTCTCTCTCTCTCTCTCCCTCTCTCTCTTTGCTTGAAAATGAATAAATAAAATATTTTAAAACTGCTTTTTTGTTGCTGTTGTTCGGAAGGTCAGATCGGGATTCCTTACACATGAAACTCTAAGATGTGCAAATCTGAAGCACGTCTTCAGGACAGCCATGGAGGAGGAGGGACGCAGCTGGGGGTTACCAAAGAAAAGAGAGATGGAGACCAAAATCCAAAGAACTTGGACAAGACCAGCTACAGATGCGATTGGGCATCAGAGAGGCCATGGCCACATAGAAGGAACCAGATAGAGGGCTGGAGAGATGGCTCAGCGGTTGAGGCATTTGCCTCCAGTGCGTAAGGCCCTGGGTTCTTCAGTTCCCCAGGAGCCACAAGGTGGTGGCCCTGGTTCTCTCTCTCTCTCTCTCTCTCTCTCTCTCTCTCTCTCTCTCTCTCTCTCTCTCTCTGTATCTCTGCTTGAAAATGAATAAATAAAATATACAAAAATTTTAAAAAAAGAAGAAACCAGATATAAATGAGAATGGAAGCAAATGAATAAATAAAATATACAAAAAATTTTTTAAAAAGAAGAAGAAACCAGATATAAATGAGAATGGAAGCCAGGCATGGACCCAGGCTCCATTCCCCACGACCCAAGTAAAGCCAGATGCACATGAACTCCAGATGCACGTACCACTTTGTACATCTGGTTTTCCGTGGGTACTTGGAGAATGAACCCAGGCTTTAGGCACTGCAGGCAAGTACCTCAACCGCTGAGCCATCTCTCCGGCCCCAATGCATGCCTTTAATCCCAGCATTCAGGAGGCAGAGGCAGGAGGGTTGCTCTGAGTCAGCCTGGGCTACAGCGAAACTCTACCTAGAAAAAAAAAAAACTGGAATGGGAGAAACTCATCTTTGATTTTTTATCTTTGCAGCCCGTGGCCCTGGGGCACAGATGGTTCTCAAAATTTCTCAGAAAAAGAAAAAAGAAAAAGAAAATTTCTGTTTCCTTATCTGACCAATGGTATCAATCGTCCTGAGGCCTATAGCCTGGGGGACATTGTAAGGACTCAGTTAAGTGCTAGCTTCCTTCTTTCTTCCCAATTCTCTTTGATGGGTTTCACTTAACATCTTCCTCCCTGCCCCCATCCGTGTTAGAGACCTCACCCTGGAGACAAGCACCCTACCCTAAGCCACACCTAGTATCTAGGGCAGCACCTATAACCCCCCCCCATACACACACACCCCAGCTGCTTGCTGGCTACTCTAAATGGCCAAGGACACCCAGGCCCACCCTTCTTCCTGGCCCTGGCTACTGACCTTCACCCCTTCATCCTTGGCCCCTCAGTTACATAGACTGTCCCAAGATCTTGGGGACAGTAGCATCCTGCAAGCAATCTCCGCAGGGATTGTGACAGACAGTCAAGGAGATTAAAGAAAAAGGGTGGGTTGGATTTACAAACCACGGATTCCTGTCCCTCCCTGGGCCTGGAGGGAACCTGTCCTGCTCGAGATAAAGTCACCCTTGCACAAATGCGTCTTCAGGAACTTTCTCCTGCAAGTCGGGGGCTCTTGGATTGAAGATGGGACCTGCAGGTGGGGCTTGGGAGTCTCTCTTCTGCAGCTAAATGGGCACCTCAGAACCCCCCTAGGGGACTCCTGGGGCCACCCATGGGCTTCTGTCGCATGCTGGCGCCATGCTGGGTTCTTTGGGACGCCCCTCTTCCTGTGAGAGAGGGACTAGGCACGCCATTGATCCAGAGTCCAACTGAAGGGTTTGGTAACTTGCAGTCTTTTGAACACCAAGTTCTATGACTTCGATCTTTTTTTTTTAGGGTATTTATTTATTTTAAATATTTTATTGATTCATTTTCAAGCAGCGGAATACAGAGAGAGAGAGAGAGAGAAAGAGAGAGAGAGAGAGAGCACCAGGGCCACCACCTTGTGGGTCTGGCTTATGTGGGTCCTGGGGAATTGAACCTGGGGCCTCAGGCACAGGAGGCAAGTGCCTTAACCGCTGAGCCACATCTCTCCAGCCCGACTTCGATCTTAATGGCCACTAAAATCCCCCTCCCCAAATTAGATAATGAAGGCAGGTGAGACGAGGGCGCTGGCATGGTCTCGGCAGTGTCAGTGGAATCTCCCTGCCCTGGGTCTTCCTAGCTCAGGCCCTCTGGAGAGATGGCTGGGCATTCAAGGCGCTTGCTTCCAGCCTTGGGTCCTCTGCTTCCTCCCCAGAGCTCTGCGGAGCGAGGCAGGATTCAGACTGCAAAGCAACCTCGTTTCTTAGGCACCTGCTAACCACTTACTCACATACTTGTTCTCATGTCATGAACTGAACACCCTTCCCAAACCTATCAACCTCCCCGCTGACTATTAGCTTGGTCATTGCTTTTATTTACTTGTCTCTTTATTATTTATTCACTTATGAATGAGAAAGAGAGAGGCAGATAGAGAGAATGAGGACTCCAGGGCCTCCTGCCACTGCAAACAAACTCCAGATGCGTGTGTCACTTTGTGCACCTGGTTTACATGGGACCTGGGGAATCGACCCTGGACCATCAGGCTTTGCAAGCAAGTACCTTTAACCACTGAGTCACCTCTCCAGGCCCCTTATTTAATTATGTGAAGGGGGGGCATATATATATAAAGGTTTTTTGTTTTGTTTTGTTTTTAGTTTTTTCGAGATAGGGTCTCACTCTAGCCCAGGCTGATCTGCATCTCACTCTATATAGTTCCAGGATGGCCTCAAACTCACAGTGACCCGATAATCCTACTTCTGCCTCCTGAGTGCTGAGATTAAAGGCATGTACCACCAAACTCAGCTTTTTCTTTTTCTTTTTTATTGAGATAGGTTCTTCTGTAGCCCAGGCTGGCCTCAAACTCACTCACTAGATAGCTGAGGATGACCTTGAACTTCTGATCTTCCTGCCTCTGCTTCGAAAGTGCTGGGATTCTAGTGTGCACCACCACAGCCTGCTTTCTGCATGCTCTACAAGCACAGGATCCACAAAGCTCCAGCCCCAGCCCCTGTCCCATTTCACCAATGAAAGAACCAAGGCCGAGAGAGGCAAAAGCCAAACCTGGAATCCCAGCATTCAGGAGGCTGAGGCTGGAGGGTCTGAACTTAAGGCCAGCCTGGGCTCCACAGGGAGACCCTATGCACCAAGCTGATCCCAACCACATGGGTAGCTTGGAAATTGAACTCAGGCCAGCAGGCTTTGCAAGTAAGTACCTTTAACCACTGAACCACCTTCTTAGGAAAAGGTTCAGAGGCTCTTCGTCAACGCTTGGAAGAGTCGGTTGTTTTCATCTTAGCTTTGCATAAGTGGACGCTCATTATGGGCTTTGAATTTGTTGCCATCGTTGGTTTTTGAGACAGAGTCTCACTAGCTATGTAGTCCAGGCTAGTCCAGGGTCTCACTAGAGATGTAGTCCAGGCTAGTCCAGGGTCTCACTAGAGATGTAGTCCAGGTGAGTCTTTTTTTTAATATTTTATTTATTCATTTTTCAAGGGGAGAGAGAGAGAGAGAGAGAGAGAGAGAGAGAGAGAGAGAGAGAGAGAGAGAGAGCACCCAGGGCCACCACCCTTGTGGGTCTGGCTTATGTGGGTCCTGGGGAATTGAACCGGGGGCCTTAGGCACTGGAGGCAAGTGCCTTAACCACTGAGCCATCTCTCCAGCCTGTGAGTCTTAAGCGCATCATTCTTTTGCTTCTGCTTCTGGGTGCTGGACGCCACGCCCAGCTTTGTTATAGTTTTAATTTTATTTTTCTGGTGACTGATGGGTTGGTTGCTTTTTTATATCCTCTTTGACTGCCCTCATATCCTTCTTCTGTGATGTATTTGTTAAAAAATCTTCTGCCCAGGTTTTAATTGAATCATTTGTCTTCCGATGACTGAGTTAGGGGAACTCTGTTAACGTTCTAGATACATGTCTTTTGTCAGATAAATGATTTACAAATAGTTTCTCCCCGACTTCGGCTTGCTTTTTCATTTTCTTAACAGGGTCCTTCAAAGACTATGTCTTTTAAATCTTGACTTTGAAAAAAAATGTCATTTATTTTTATTTCATGTGTATGTTTTTTTGTATCCTAAGAAACCTTTCTCTAGTCCAAGATCACAAAGAGGTCTACTGTCGTTTCTGCCACAGGTTATACTGTGATTGCTTTTATGTTTAGTTGTAATTTAGGTGGTTTACACTTGGTTAAATTGAGTAGAAGCCGGGCGTGGTGTTACGGGACTTTAATCCCAGCCTTTCCTTGGGAAGCAGAGGTAGGAGATCGCTGTGAGTTTGAGGCCAGCCTGAGACCAAATAGTGAGTTCCAGACCAGCCTGGGCTAGAGTGAAACACTATCTAGAAACCTAAAATAATAATAATAATAATACGGCCGGGTGTGGTGGCGCACGCCTTTAATCCCAGCACTCGGGAGGCAGAGGGAGGAGGATCTTCGTGAATTCAAGGCCAGCCTGAGACTACATATTGAATTCCAGGTCAGCCTGGGCCAGAGCAAGACCCTACCTCAAAAAACCAAATAATAATAATAATAATAATAATAATAATAATAATAATATGGCCAGGCATGGTGGTGCACACCCTTAATCCCAGCACTCGGGAGGCAGAGGTAGGAGGATCACCATGAGTTTGAGGCCACCCTGAGACTACAGAGTGAATTCCAGGTCAGCCTGGACCAGAGCAAGACCCTACCTCGAAAAACCAAAAAAATAAATAAATAAATAAATAAATAATAATAATAATAATAATAAAGTTCTCCCCTTAGGAGAAAATTATCCCCTCCGAAAAGATTAACACGTAAGCCTAATGTGGTGCTTCAGACCAGGAATCCAGCTCTGGGGAGGCGAAGGCAGGAGGATGGCCAAGAGGTCACAGCTAATCTGGATTAGAGTGTTCTGACCAGCCTGAGGAGTTAGAGGGCGAGAGCCTGTCTCCAAACCGACAGGAAACCAACTTGAACGGCTCGGGCCCACAGCACTTCTGCGGTCCAAGCCTAGCAGTCAGCCAAGTGGCCTGAACAGGTGGACGCATATTCTGCAAGACTCCCAGGCCAGGGGACATAGCCAACCACTGGTGACACGGAGCAAACCCTGAGCCCCGCAGCAAGAGGGGGATCTCAAAGACAAAATCATCCGGCCTGGGAGCATGGTTCAGGGCAGGGTGCTAACTTCACGTGCATGAGGCCCTGAGTTCCATTCCCAGTGCTGCCAAAGCAAAAGAGAACACATAATCCCGGGCTGGAGAGATGGCTCAGCGGTTAAGACACTTGCCTGCAAAAGCTAGTGAACCAAGTTCGATTCCCCAGCACCCACGGAAAGCCAGATGCACAAAGTGGCCTCTGCATCTGAAGTCCATTTGCAGCGTCAGGAGGCCCTGGTGCGTCTCCCTCTCTTCAATATCTCTATGCTTGCAAATTAATTTTTTTTAAATTTTTTAAACATAGGGCTGGGTCTGGTTTCACACCTCTTTAATCCCAGCACTGGGGAGGCAGAGGTAGGAGGATTTTTTTTTAATATTTTATTTATTCATTTTCAAGCAGAGAGAGAAAGAGAGAGAGAGAATGAACCAGGGCCACCACCTTGTGGGTCTGGCATATGTGGGTCCTGGGGAATTGAACCCAGGGCCTTAGGCACTGGAGGCAAGTGCCTTAACCGCTGAGCCATCTCTCCAGCCCAGAGGTTGGAGGATTAATGTGAGTTCAAGGCCACCCTGCGACTACATAGTGACTATATAGGTCAACCTGGGCTAGACTGAGAGGCTACCTCAAAAAAAACAAATGAATAAATAAAAATCGGCCTAGCATGGTGGCGCACGCCTTTAATCCCAGCACTGGGGAGGCAGAGGTAGGAGGATCGCCATGAGTTCAAGGCCATCGTGAGACTACAGAGTGAATTCCAGGTCAGCCTGGGCTAGAGGGAGACCCTAGCTCAAAAACCAAAATGAAATAAATAACTAAATACCGTAATGCTGAGTAAGGGAGTCACATGGGATGGCTCCATTTCCACAAAGTCTGGAAGCGATGGAGTTCAGGTATGTGTCAGAAGGCAGGCCAAAGGCCTCCCAGGGCCAGAGTTCAAGGACGGGCAGGAGCAGGTCCCTGGGAAGGTCAGGAGGGAAATTTGGGGAAAGAAGAAGAGTGGGCGAGGAGCTGGGTGTGCCGGCTCAGGCTGCCGCCCACCTGTCACTCGAGAGGATCAGAAGTTCAAGGCCGGCTTCAGCTACACCGCGAGATGGAGGTCAGCCTGAGCTACCTGAGAGCCTGTATCAAAACACAACAGGAGGGCTGGAGAGATGGCTCAGCGGTTAAGGCACTTGCCTCCAGTGCCTAAGGAAGGCCCCGGGTTCAGTTCCCCAGGACCCATATAAGCCAGACCCAGTCTCTCTCTCTCTCTCTCTCTCTCTCTCTCTCTCTCTCTCTCTCTCTCTCTCTCTCTCTCTCTCTCTCTCTCTGCTTGAAAATGAACAAATAAAATAGAATAAATAAATAAATAAAAACACAACAGAAAAAGAATGGTGGGGCAGAGCTATGTAGCCCAGGCTGGCCTCCAATTTGCACCAGTCCTCCCGGCTCAGCTTCCTGGATGCTGGGGGTGTTGCAGCTGTTGGCCACATCTGGGAAGTTGGTTTGGTTTTTCTGGCTCCGGAGGGAAGCTGTTCCCTGGCCCTCATATGGATCCCGGTGGGAGGGGGCTGCTGGCCTCCTCTTCAGCTATGGCCTCAAGATGTGTGACGTCACTTTCACAGCATCTCAGGACTCACGTGACCTTTTTCTGGGCGTCCCCGTGTTTGTTTCTCCTCTGCTAATGAGACTAGTCGTCGAATGACAGCCACATCTGCAAAGTCCCCATTTCCATCAAAGGACGTGTTCACGGGAAGGAATCTGTGTGTGTGTGTGCACATGTGCGTGTGTGTGTATGTATGTCCGTGTGTGCATACGTGTGCATTGCGTGCATGCAGTGTGATGTGTGTGTGTGCATGGGTGTACATGAGTGTGTGTGTGTGCAGTGTGTGTATGTGTATGTGCACGTATGTACGTGCGTGCATGTGTGTGTGCATGCATGTGCATGTGTGTGCGTGCTTGTGTGTGTGCACATGTGTGTGTGCATGCGTGTGCAGTGTGGTGTGTGTATGTGTGTGCATGTGTGTGCGTGCGTGTGTGCATGTGTGCACGCGTGTGCAGTGTGATGTGTGTATGTGTAGCGCATGCACACTCCCTGCGTTCTCCAGAACGGAGGCCAGAGGAGAGCATCCAGAGTCCTCCTCTCCTCTGTCGTTCTTCCTCGTTCCTTCAAGACGGTCTCTCTCTGAACCATTTCTGGTCAAAGAGGCTGACCGGTGAGCCCCAGTGATTCCCACAGGAACGGGGTGAGAGGCACGCACGCGTGACCATGCCTGAGATCACACTCATGTCGTGAAAAGTGCTCTCGCCTGCTGACTCATCTCCCTCACCCCACATTTACCTTTTTGAGGGACACGATTCAGCCCTGTGCAGGGACTTTATTTTCCCCTTACACCAAATAATTCATTGGAGAAGAGATGGGAAGGAAGAACACTGGCCTAGAAACCCTGGAGATCTAGCCGGGCGTGGTGGCGCCCGCCTTTAATCCCAGCACTCGGGAGGCAGAGGTAGGAGGATCACTGTGAGTTCAAGGCCAGCCTGAGACTACAGAGTGAATTCCAGGTCAGCCTGCACTAGAGCGAGACCCTACCTCGGAAAAAAAAATAGAAAAAGAAACCCTGGAGATCTGAGTTCAAATTCTGGTTCTGCCTCCGACTTCCTGCATTTGGCCGTTCAATCTATTACCCATCTTCATGTCTCAGCCTTAAGTATTTTAATTGATTTCTTTTTTTAATATTTTTTTTCAAGCAGAGAGATACAGAGAGAGAGAGAGAGAGAGAGAGAGAGAGAGAGAGACAGAGACAGAGAGAACACCAGGGCCACCACCTTGTGGGTCTGGCTTATATGGATCCTGGGGAATTGAACCCAGGGCCTTAGGCACCAGAGGCAAGTGCTTTATCCGCTGAGCCATCTCTCCAGCCCAATTGATTTCTTTTCAAGAGAGAATGGGTGCGCCGGGGCCTAGAGCCGCTACAAATGCACTCCAGATGCATGCGCCCCTTTGTGCATCTGGCTTTATGAGGGTACTGGGGAATCGAACCTGGGTCATTAGGCTTTGCAGGTAAGCACCTTAACTATTGAGCCATCTCTCCAGCCCCTTCACCACTTATTAAATGGGGCTGTTGCTTTTTTTAAAAAAATATTTTATTTATTCATTTTCAAGCAGAGAAAGAGAGAGAAAGGAGAGAGAGGGGGGGGCGCACCAGGGCCACCACCCTGTGGGTCTGGCATATGTGGGTCCTGGGGAATTGAACCCGGGGCCTTGGCACTGGAGGCAAGTGCCTTAACCGCTGAGCCATCTCTCCAGCCCCGGGGGCTGTTGCTTTGTTATCGCTCAAGCTGGTCTCAAACTATGTAGCCAATGCTGGCTTTGAACTTCTGATCCGCCTCTGTCCACCTCCCAAATGCTGGGATTGCTGGCATGCACCACCACACCTGGTTTTCAAAAGACACTATTTGTTGTTGCTGATAATGAAACTCCCTTGCATAAAAGTCCTCCCAGACTCCCTATTACCCTTATAATACCGACTGAGTTCCATACCAAGATTATCTGAGTGATCAAGCCCAGCCAAACCCCACTCTTATCTTGTCTTCCGAATGATGCAGCTCAGACACCGCTTCCTCCAGAAAGACCTTCTTGACTGCTCCTTAGGAGTTAGTCAGGTCTCCCTCCTCAAGGTTGTTCTTCCTGTCATTCAGATCCCTTAGTTACAGCAGGATTTCGTTGCCTGAGATGAGCAAGACTCCATGGGTGGTTTTTGTATATACGTATCTATATATTCATTTATTTCAGTATTTCTATTTCTTTGCAAGCAGAGAGAGAATGAGAATGTGTGCACCAAGGCCTGGTGCTTCTGCAAACAAACTCCAAACTCATGCACCACTTTGTGCATCTGTCTTTACGTGGGTACTGGGGAATCGAACCCAGACCATCAGGCTTTGCAAGCAAGTGCCTTTAACCACTGAGCCATCTCTCCAGCTCCAAGACACCTTGTTTTATACTTGCAAATGCTTGTGAGTCACACAACCAGAAGTCCAGAGAGGAGATCCAGGACGGGAAGCCATTCTAGAATGGGTCCTGGAACGGCAAACACAGTATTTCCCTTCCATGTCCACGGCAGACATTACTAATGAATCTCAGCACACATCCTCAGCCAGGCTCTACAAGGAGATCCCTTCTCCCTGCCACAGTCTCTGTCTGCGGGTACGATCTATTGTCCAGCATTCCTGTTTTCCAGGCAGGAAAATGGACCTCGGGAATGTCACTTGTAAGTACTGGTGACTAGGCTATCTCTCCCCTCTGGTGATGACATCCCCTCACCCCTTCCAGTATCTTCAGCAGGGCTTTCCATGCTGGTTGTCCACGTAAACTCAGACTGCCTAAGGAAAGGACATCCTGGTGACACGGGGCAAGGTGACTCTTGGAAGGCTTTCAGGACAAGAGCCTCTTCAAGATAGCCTGCGGCCTGGGAGACTTTTTTTCTGACTTTTTTTTTTTTTTCTTTTTTGAAGTTGGAGAGGGATGAGATATGGTCTCATACAGTCCTGTCTGGCCTCAAACTTAACTCTGTAGTGGAGGTTGGCCTGGTCTGGTCCTCCTGCTTTTCCCTTCCAAGTTCCAGGATTACAGAAGTGTGTCACCACACCACCCTCTCCCGCCCAGGCTGACCTGGAATTCACTCTCTAGTCCCAGGCTGGAGTTGAACTCACATGGATCCTCCCACCTCTGCCTCCTGAGTGCTGGGATTAAAGGCGTGATTATGTTTCTGTTTCTGTTTCTTTTTTTTAATTTATTTATGAGAGAAAGAAAGAGAAGATGAATGGGCATGCCAGGGTCTCTTGCCACTGCAAGCAAACTCTAGATGCATGTGCCACATTTTGCATCTGGTTTTAGGTGGGTGCTAGGGAATCGAACCCAAGTCTTTGTGTTTTGCAAGCAGGCGCCTGTAATCATTGAACCATCTCCCCAGACCTCAAAGCATTTTTAAAATATTTTATTTCTTTCTTTCTTTGTAAGCAGAGAGATAGAAATAAAGAGAGACTGCCGGGCGTGGTGGCCCACGCCTTTAATCCCAGCACTCTGGAGGCAGAGGTAGGAGGATCACCATGAGTTCAAGGCCAGCCTGAGACTACAGAGTGAATTCCAGGTCAGCCTGGGCTAGAGCGAGACCCTACCTCGAAAAAGAAAAAAAGATTATGGAGGTTTCCTAGGGGCCAAGGACTCACTATTCTTCCTGGCCACATACATTTTTACTCTATTTTCATCTCTCACACATTCCATCAAAATGGCCACTGGCACTTCCTGGGAAAGTTGGCAATGATTTTTACTATACTTAAAAAAAAAAAAAAGCTCTGTTCTTTCCCTCCATCCCCCCACCCCAGTCTTCGTTTGTTCTTTTATGACAGAGGGTGTTTATCTCCCGCTTGCTTCAGAAGTTTATAGGCTGATTTTCCTTTGAATTCCAGGCCAAGGTCAGCGGTTCTCTTGGTGCTGTGATGTCACATTGTGTTGTCTTGGTTACCACCATGACATCATCAGATCATCCCATGGGGCCTGGGAGCAGGCCAGAAGGGAGACAGGCTTTGAACAGAGCGGTGTTTTTAGTTATACTTTGCTATTGTTTGAGGGCATGGATGGAATTTGGAGGATGGTTAAAAGGCTAAAAGGGAAATTTAAAAAATGTCCAAGCCGGGCGTGGTGGCACAGGCCTTTAATCCCAGCACTCAGGAGGCAGAGGTAGGAGGATCACTGTGAGTTCAAGGCCA
>PVHP010044738.1:0-14004 GCA_004024765.1 Zapus hudsonius | reverse complement strand
GAGAGAGAGAGAGAGAGAGAGAGAGAGAGAGAGAGAGAGAGAGAGAGCACCAGGGCCACGACCTTGTGGGTCTGGCTTATGTGGGTCCTGGGGAATTGAACCCGGGGCTTTAGGCACTGGAGGCAAGTGCCTTAACTCCTGAGCCATCTCTCCAGCCCTAAAATATAAATTTATTGTCCATAATGAGTTAAATTATTTAGTGGACAAACAATGAGTTGTTTTCCCCAATGCCCCCCTCCCCCTCCCCAATCAGCTGGATATCCTCCTCCGTGGGCTGTCTGGATCAGTCTTTGTGGTAGGGGACCATGGATAGCCTAGTACTCAGCCTGGTTCTCCTGGCCCAAGTGTGTTGTTACTGAGGGGTGTCATGCCTCTGGATAGCCTCCCCCACCACGGCTCTCACAATCTTTCCGCCCCCTCTTCCGCTCAGTTCCCTGAGTCATCGCTGGTTTAATATTGTGAGCTTAGGGGTCTTTGTGTCAAATAAAAACCTGTTTCTGATTCTCTTGAGACTACTTATAACCAGCCCAGGTGATGGTGCTTGCACTGGCCTGTGGCCTGTACTTCGGGAAGATTACCCTTCACCCCAATCCTATGCCTGTGTGTGCTGGTCTGGCACTCCCCGACTATGACTCTGCCCCAGGGCTCTGGTCACCAGCTGTGTCAGCCTAGGCTGTGAGGGAAGCAGGAAGTGTCAAAGGGCCTTTTGCTGGTGACTGATGGCTCACCTGATCTACACTGACTCACAGGAGGCCCAGCACATTAAGCCTTTACTGCCCAGAGCAGTTACCTGTCCAAGTATGCACTCGCTGTCTGTCCCCTTCCTTCCTTCTCCCAGATGTGTGCACACACATCCTCCTTTGTGGGGATGTCACTCACTCTTCAGCTCCCACTGGTTGGTCTGTGCCATGATCTTTGGACCCCAGGAGGCAGGAAGAGAGGGAACCCAGACCTCAGACCAGTGAGGGTACAGCTCTGCCCCCCCACAAGATGCTAATTGGGAAGTTACCTTTCTCGGTACAAGCCAGAGGTAGGATGCTGACACCCCTCCACCCTCATCACGCCAGTTACTGAAACCCGCCCATGGGTGTGGTATTAAAATGCTGAGCAGCAACTGGCCCCAAAGAAACTCTACCTTCAGGGGTCCTGGATGGTATGACACTCCCAGTGCCTGGTGCTCAAACACCCTCTAAACTCCCTCCTTGCCCTCAGGTAGGAGATATGCCCCTGGGGCCCTTAAATGGAGAGGAAAGGGATGGCCGAGTCCTCCCCCCTCTCAGCCCCTAAGGAACTGTCCCTTTGGTTTTACTTTGAATTGCTCCAAGAAACTTCCTCTTCCCAAGGACTTAAAGTGCATTGGATGTGTGTGCCTTAAAGACAGCAAAACATAGCCTCTGGCCCAACTGCTGGAAGATTGTCCTTCCAGTCCCGCCTTAATTCTGGCTTGCTCTGGCCTATGGGAGGAAGGAGAGCAGCTGAAGGAGCTGGCTCTGAACACCCAGGGCTGGACTCAACCCCAAGGCCTGACTGGTCCCGGCCCAGGACCTGAGCCCCCCACCAAACTTACCAGCTCTGCAAGTGCCCTTGCTTGTTGGAAAAGGAGAGACAGGACCCAGAGTGAACTGATCAGGCTCTGTGAGGGATATTCTCTTACCTTTGAAGGAAAAGAACAGAGTTGAACTTGGGCTTCTTGCTGAGGCATCAACTTTATGCTTCCCTTTTTTTTTTTTTTTTTGTTTTGAGGCGGGGTCTCCTGTAGCCTAGGCTAGCCTCAAACTCACTATGTAGCTGAGGCAAGCCTTGTATCCTGGGACCCATTTCACAGACAGGACAAGAGCTGTTCACTTCCAAGTCAAGGAATCCAAGAAAGGACCTTGCACAAAGGCTCAGAATCTGTGACAGACAGACGAGGCAGGAATGGCTTCCAGGCTGCTAGGGACCCCTCCTACTTTCTGGGGTGACACTGCCCTCCCCCATGCTGTCTGTGTAGGTTCATACTTTGGAACTAATGGAATGGACTGATTCCACATGGGTGGGTGGCCGTTCTAGTAAGCTCCTGGGCCTGGGCGAGGTGCCCACTGGAAGCCTGGTGTTCTCCATCTTCAGGCAGAGGGTGTGAGCCATACCAGGGTGTCTGACTAACAAGTAGAAGCTGTGGGTGGGGTCGGCTTACCACTTGCTGAATATAAGAAGTTGGGGGTAATGCTTCCCTCCAAGGTAGGCCTTGCTTCTTAGAGCTGATGTCAGCATGGTAGGCCTGCTGTTGAGATATTTCTAGGTATCTATTTTCTTTTTTTTCTTTTCCAGTTAGGCCCTCGCTCTAGCCCAGGCTAACCTGGAACTCATCCTGTAGTCCCAGGATAGCCTTTAACTCACAGCGATCCTCCTACCTCTGCCTCCAAGAACCGGGATTAAAGACGTGCACCACCACGCTGGTCTCAGGTATTGTTTTTCTAGTCATCCCCAGGGGACTCTTGAGTCTTAGAGGATGGGCTCTAAAAATTGAGATTTGTTACAAGCACTCAGATGCTTCTGAGAAAAGTCTAGAGAGATGTTTGTCTCTTTTGAAGAGCCTACCAACGCATAGACTCCTTTCCCGTGCTGACATGAACTCCGTCCTCCATGAACCCAGAGCAGATTTGAAACTGACTTCCTCTGGCTTGGCAGGGCCTTTGTTGTGCGTTCCTCTTTGGAGACCTAAGACTCCCAGGGGCTAAAGGTCTCTGATGCTGACCGTAGAGAGGCAGGACCAGGCCTAGGGCAAGTGGGAGGGCCATTACTTCAGACCATTGCTTTAGGATTGGCCCGAGGCTGGCCATGGGCATGACCCTAATGGATTTAGCCAGTGTTGTAATTCCAAGGGCAGTGTCATCACCTGGCCGGCACACTGTCAGCTCCTGAGAGAAGACCCTTCTCCCCAACAGGTGTGCGTCTGGACCGAGTGCGCGGAGGCCGCCAGAAGTACAAGCGACGGCTGGACTCCGAGAGCAGCCCATACCTGAGCTTACAGGTTTCTCCACCTGCTAAAAAGCCATGTGAGTACCAGGTGGGCCTTGCCCCTGGGGTGATGCCAGCTTCCTCCCACTGGGTCATGGGGCAGTGTGGATCTTGGGGCCACTGGTGCCCAGCTTCATCAGCCTGTCCATATGGGATGGCACAGAACGGGCCCTAGAACCCAGTCCCCACTCCCCTGACCACCCTCCCAGGGACGTTGTGCAGGGTCCTCTTAGCAGCTTCCCACAGAGGGATAGCTCACAAATGGCAAAACCACTGTTGCCTTATAAAGTCAGCTGACTCCAGCTTATTTGACCTTCTTGGAGCTCTCAGAAACCCCAATCCAGACCCATCCTAGGCTCCACCTGACCTATTCCTATTTCCCCGGCATTTATCTTAACCTCTTTGGACATTGCAGTGACCAAGATTGTCTCATATTTACTGGTGGCTGAACCAGACAAGCTGTATGCCATGCCTCCCCCTGGCATGCCCGAGGGGGACATCAAGGCCCTCACTACTCTCTGTGACCTGGCAGACCGAGAACTTGTGGTCATCATTGGCTGGGCCAAGCACATTCCAGGTAAGTCAAGGGGGTCTGGAGCAGGGCAGCGGGGTCCTCCGTCAGGCCTGCGTGCACCATGGCTATGACTGATGCTACCTGGTCCCCCAGGAAACCTTGGGTCACCTTGGCAAGCCTGTTCTTTCTGAGTCCTTTTCCTTTATGAGATTGGGGGTGGGGAGCACGGTGTGAATTGTTAGGGGGCTCATCAGAACCACATCACTCAAAGACAAGGTCCTTGAATCCTTAAAGACAAAAAAGAAGGCTTTTCCTATACACCTTATTGAAAGTACATTGGAAAATATCTTCCCATCAGCTGCAAACAGAGAAGAAGGAGTTTAGGAATTAGGAGTTTGGAATCACAGGTCACATTCACATTCTAGGTCTCCAGTTTCCTAGTCATAACCTGGGCGGGTCATATGACCTGTGAATGTGCATATCAGCTCCCCTCCTTGGTTTGCTTTGATCTGGGGATGAAATGAGGTGAGAGTGGGAATCGGAATCGCTAGGTGAAGTGCCTGACACAGTCCAGTGTCACTTTTGGGCCCATCTCACTGTGGCTACCTACCAGGTCTCTTGTGGGCCTCTCTTTATTGGGCTTCCATGGGGGCAGAAAGTATGCAATGTATTTCAGGCTGTGTGAGCCTCTCTTGACTCCCTGTGGACCCAAACCCCACTGTGAATCTCTCTTGGTCTGGGTAGATGGTGAGAGCTTATTAGCTTTATTTTGGTAGATCAAGCCCACATAATTCTACTTTGCACACAAATGGAGACCTTTCTCTAAGAAATTCAAGACTCTGTTCCCATGCTCTTGCACCTTGGCTCAGAGTGTGGTGGAGCCGTCCTTCGTACAGTGACAGGCCCCTGTCCCCCCATGGGCTCTGGTTTCAGCTATGTGACATAGGAAGCATATCTTCTTGTCTATCATTTTTTGTTATAGCCATGGCCCTTAACGATGAACATGGGATCAGGTTGCTAGAGCAGAGGTGTGCTAGCCAGGTGGATCAACAAGTCCTCGGTGAGACCTGGTACGTGCCACCCCCAGGAAGGTGTCATCTTGTGGAAAAGCTTGAGGAGACATGGGCAATGGAGGTACTGCTGCTGACACCAGCCGGCAGGAAGCTCAGGGGCCTCTGGTGGTCCCTGGGCATTCTGACTCTGGCTGGGTTTGCCAGGCTAAGAAGATCAGCCTCCTGGGATTAGGCACGCTAGTGTTGCCAATCTGCCCTGTGCTTGCTCAGCACAGATGTGGTTCAGGCCACTGCTTAAGACACCTCAGCCTGGATTGCTCCACTAACCTGGAGCCAAATTCGGCACAGACACCCTGGCCCTGCCCCCACACTTCTATTGCTGGTCAGACAGGTAACTTGTCCTAGGGTGGCGCCTGGTGGTCTCTTTGTCTTCCTTCCATCAGCCCTACTCCCATAATGCCACTGAAGGAAAGGCATATGTATGACCAGAAGACCTTGTCTCCCTGTCCCCATGTGTTCCCATCTGTGCCACGTGAGGACAGGCAGAGCAGAGTGGTTGCTGGGAACGTAGACTTTAGAGTCAGATAGCCACTGCTGTCCCGGCGGCTTTGTCTTTGGGCAAGATGCCTGTGTTATCACCTGTAAAGTGGGACTCCTAAAAGGAGTTCTGTGAGGCCTCAGCACACTCACAGCTGCCCCGTTTGCCATGCCTGTCGTCATTACTGGTAATGACACGAGCCTTTTGTCATAGTATATTTTTATTTTTAAAAATTTATTTGAGTGTGCTCGAGCACACACACTAGAGTCTCTTGCTGCTACAAACAAGCCCCAGACATATGCACCACTTTTTGTATATGGCTTTTTACATGGGTACTGGAGAATCAAACCCTGGGCCAGCAGGCTTTGCAAGCAGTGCTTTTAATCTCAGAGCAAAATCCCCAGCCTTTTTTGTTCCCTGAAAAAATGTTTTTATTTATTTGTAAGCAGAAGGGGTGGGGAATGGGCATGCCAGGGCTTCCTGACACTGAAAACAAAATCCAGCATGCACCACTTCATGCATCTGGCCTTACCTGGGTGCTGGGAACTCAAACCTGTTCACCAGGCTTTGTGAGCATAAGCACCTTTAGCCACTGAGCCATCTCCCCAGCCACTCCCCAACTCCCTTTTCTTTTGAGACAGGGTCTCACTCCAGCACAGGCTGACCTGGAACTCATTCTGTAGCTCTGATTAGCCTTGAATTTATGGCAACCCCCCTCCATTAACCCAGTATTACAGGCATGAGCCACCATAGCCAGCTCTCCTCTGCTCTGCTCTGCTCTGCTCTCCTCCCCTCCCCTCCCCTCCCTTCCCTCCCTCCCTCCCTTTTTGAGACTGTTTGATGTAGATCAGGCTAGCCTTAAACTCTTTATAGCTGAGGATGAACTTCTGATGCCTCTGCCTCCCAAGTGCTGGAATTATATGAGTGTGCTGTAATTCCACCTGGCTTTGAATTCCTTTGCATAAAAAAATGCAGCAGCAGAGGTGGTGGCTCATGCCCTTAATTTCAGCACTTGGGGGACAGAGGCAGGATTGCTGCAGTTCAAAGCCAGTTTGTTTTATATAGCAAGTTCCAGGCCAGCCAGGACTACCTAGAAGCCTGTCTCAAAACCAAGTTTGTACCTGGGGTCATGGCTCAGTGGGCAGAATGCTTGCCTAGTGTGTGTGAGTCCCTGAGTTGGATCCCCCGCATCTCATAAACTGGATGTTCTGGAGTGCACCTCTTAATCCCAGCACTTGGGCGACAAGAGGTTTAGAAGTGTCAAGGAGAACCTCAACTACATATTCAATTTGAGTCCATCACAGGCTTACATGACATCCTGACTCAATCCAAGACAATCAATCAATCAATCAATCAATCCAAATAAACTAAACACTAATTTCCCATTTTGCATAAATCTACATGCAGGATCATTTGGGCTTGACCTTCCTGTGTTTAAGGTAAAATTAATGGAATTTCTTGTATGTAAACCTCATATTAAGAGCCAGGATTCTTCAAGTGCCTCATATTTTTGAACTAACATAAGCCTACCAACTGTTGGATGGAACACTTATCTAAAGACCAACTCCCTGGCAGGGGGGAGAGAGACTGAATGGGAAGAGTGCAGGTGGAACTTGTTCTGAGACCACGTCTCATGTTGACAGGCAGAAGGGAGGACCAGAGGTTCAGATGTTAGGCACTGGAGTGGGGCTTGTGCTTTGGTGTCTCCAGCCTCTAGGCCACAGCCTGGCACACAGTTCACGTCTTGCCTTTGCGTGCACACAGAGGCTCTTGCTCTTGCTGAGGATTGGCTGAATCCCAGGCTTGCAGGAGTGCCTTTCATTAATGGGGGATGACCCAAAATCCCCCTCGAATGTCTGAAGTCTCCAATGGATCCCCATGTGTGAACCCCGTTACATCACTACACTTCTGCTTTGGGGCATTAAGTAAAATGAGGGTTACTTGTGCAAACACACTGCTGCACCATGACCGTCTGTCTGACAACTGAGATGGCATCCATGTGACGAACGAGTGGGTAACACACAAGGTGGACACACTAGACAGGGACCTGATTCACGCGTGTCGTGGGCAAGACGGAGTGAGTGGAGGGAATGAGAACTTACCTCAGCACACAGAGTAGTGCACAGTTGAAACCTTAAGGATGGTGCATACTTGGAACTTTCTAGTTACTTTTTTTTGTTTTTTTCGAGGTAGGGTCTCGCTCTAGTCCAGGCTGACCTGGAATTCACTGTGTAGTCTCAGGGTGGCCTTGTACTCATGGCAATCCTCCTACCTCTGCCTCCTGAGTGCTGGGATTAAAGGCGTGCACCACCATGCCCCGGCTCTAGTTAATATTTTTTATTTGGGTGTGTTTTGTATGTATCTTGTGTGTATGCATACATATATACATTGGTTGCCAGGCTGCACATGAACTCCTGTCAGGAACATGGATGTTGGGATAGCAGGTTTTGTAAGCAAGTACCCTTAATAGATGACTGATCGATCTCCCCAGCACCTTTACTTAGTACTTTCAGCCTGGGTTGATCTTGGGTAACTAAATCCCCAAAAGTAAAATCTCAGATAAGGAGAGGGACTACTGTTTATCAGTTTATTCCACCTCTCCCTCCCTGCCTCCTTTCCTTTATTTATTTTTTCCTTTGAGAACAGGGTCTTAAGCAGCCCAGGTTGACCTTGAACTTGCTTTGGAGCTGAGGATGACCTTGCTCCGGATCCTCCTGCCTCCGCCTCCCAAGTGCTAGAATTACAAGCATGTGCTACTATGTCCCACTGGAACAAGGAAGGACCATCAGGAGCTTGGGACGATAGAGATCCGCTCAGAATAACAAGCATTGTCTTGATCACTATGAGGTTGCCTTACTGTAAATGCAGGTTTCTACCCTAAGTGGAATCTTCAGGTATTGGGCTACCTGGAGGCAAGCCCAAGTCTTTTTTTTACCCTAATTTATTTATTAATTAATTTGAAACAGAGAGAGAGAGACAGAGACAGAGACAGAGACAGACAGAGAAAGAGAGAAAGAATGGGTGTGCCAGGGCTTCTAGCCATCGTAAACTGCAGATGCCTATGCCACTTAATGCATCTGGCTTTATGTGGGTACTGGGGAATCGAACCCAGGTCTTTAAGCTTTGTAGGCAGTCGCCTTAACTGCTGAGCCATCTTTCCAGCCCAAAGCTGAAAAGCTTATTCAACAGCGGCAGGCAGCACTTGGTGGAGTGTGGCCTCCACACATTATGGGTCAGTTGCCCACTCTCCCCCAGGCAACCTAGACTCCCTTGGCTAGGAGGGCTGTCGTGGGGAGTCACTACCACAGCTGCCCAGCCAGGACTCCTGTGTGTGTAGGATCTTTGGAGGCAGTCCCATGAAAAGTCCCTGTTCAGTCTAAGCCACCATCTGGCTGGATGAAGGATGAGCTGCCGAGTGACAGCAGCTGTGTCTGAAGTGGCCCCAGATCCTATAATTACATCTCCCTTTATTACCTCTCTAATGGCCCTCCAGGTCGGCAGAGACGATCATAAATTAACAGATTATGAACTCCACTTGCCACAAATTAGGTGCTTTTTTTTTTTTTTTAATTCTAAGAGCTTGTGACGCCCAATCACTGGGGGCCGGGCAGAGGCTGAGTGCTGATAGATCTCTTGGTGCAGATAAAGCAGCTTTCCTGGGACAGCAGAGCTCACAGTGGGATGCCTGGGAGCCAGGGGCCTTGGAGCAGGTAGTGTGCCCAGGCTGAGCCCCAAGGGCCATGGTCACTCCCAGCCTCTCTCAGCCCATGACTTGATGGAGGAGGAGGCCCAGCCTGCTGCTGAACATAAGTGAAGGTGTTTTCCTTCAGGCCACGAGGGGTTTGCCAGCTGCTTTGGGTCTTAAATCAGAGTACGTGCTTCCAGTGAGGATGCCAGATGTGACTGACAGAAGTGGCAAGGAACACTTTCAAGTCCTCCATCTGTGTGTGTACAACCACAGTGTGTGGGGAGGGGTCCCCGCTCACCCTTAGGCTCACACCCAAACACTGCTTCATTCCTACTTTAGCATGTAACAATATATAATAACAATTTTTTGTTTGTTTGTTTTTTGAGTAGGGTCTCTAGCCCAGGCTGTCCTTGAACTCACTGTGATCCTCCTAGGTATAGGTGCATCTATACAAAAGTTCTGTGTTATCACACTAGGTACATTTCTGTTGTTTTCTGGTTTGCATTACTTACTGTTATACTTAACTTTCTGTCCTTCCTTGCTGCAACAAAGAACCTGAACAAAGGCAGCTTATGGAGGGATGGGTTTATTTCAGCTTATGGACATGAGGGGAAGCTCCATGATGGCAGGGAAAACGGTGGCATGCGCAGAAGGGTGGGCATCACCTCCTGGCCAAAATCAGGTGGACAACAGTAGCAGGAGATTGTGCCAAACATTGGCAAGGGGACGCTGGCTATTACCCCCATAAGCCCGCCCCCAACAACACATCTCCAAGTTCCAAAATTACATTAGCTGCGGATCAAACATTCAGAACATATGTTTGTGGGGTACACCTGAATCAAACCACCATATTTACCATTTCCGTTCTCTATTTTTGGGGAGGTGTTCGAGGCAGGGTCTCACTCCATCCCAGGCTGACCTGGAACTGGTTGCTCTGAGCTGGCCTCAACCTCCCAGGGCTGGGATTAAAGGTGCACACCACCAGGACATGCAATTTCTTTTCTTCCCTTTTTTTTATGTTTATATATGGACTTGCACCTACCACACGCCTTCCTGTGGAGGTCAGAAAATAACATAGGGCATTGGTCCTCCTCTTCCACCAGGTTGAGACAGGGTCTCCCTTGTTTTTCTGCAGCTTAGAAGGGCCAAGTTTGCAAGGTTTGGGATTCTCCTCACTCTTCCCATTGCCACAGGGACATTGAGATTACAGGTGCCAGACATCTGATTTTATGTTGGGAACAAGTGTCTTTAACCGCTGAGCCATCAGTTGGGGCCCCTTTGCATCCTGTCTAGCAGTGACCTAACAACCCCCTTTGGCCTTCATTTTCAAGGTAGGGTTTCACTTTAGCCCAGGCTGACCTGGAATTCACTATGACCTTGTGCTCATGGTGATCCTCCTACTTCTACCTCCCAAGTGAGAGCTGGATTAAAGGTGTGCAATACTATGCACGCGTGCACATAACCATTCACCTCCATCTGTCTCCTCCCTTCCTGGAGGTAACCTTATTTCTTTTTTACTTTTAGTGGGGTTTTCCCCTCAAATGTTAGAAAACAGTTGAATGATTTTAAATATCACATGGCAGCAGACTCTTCTGCACAGTCATGTCTGTTGGGATTTTCAGAGCTCTGTCCAGGCATTTTGCAGATGCTCAGAGAGGTAGAAGGAAACCTGCTCCCCTGAGGGATGAGCCCAGTGCTGAAACCTCAAACCTGTGTGGCCAAGAGGTGTCAGAGTGGGCCTCCTGCATGCTCCCTCCATCCCCTGGTGGCGCAGTTTTCCAGGTGGCTACCCCCCTCCCCCAACAAGGGCAGGCTGGTCTCTGAACCACACACAAAATTTAAACTAGAGTCCAAGGAGGATCTAAGGCTCTGAGCAAGTGCTTTAAATATATTTTCCTGCCACTTGGGAGTCCAGGCCCGTAGCATTTGTTCATCTCTTCTTCTTTGAGTGCGGGTGGCGCCCTTTCTTTAGGCAGGGGGAGCAGGAAGGTGAGGGATACAGTGGTTGCCCGTCACAGGAGTTCAGAGCTGGGACGTGAAAGTATCACTGGTGTATCTCAGAGTGTCTTTTCAGAGCTCAGCCCCTAAGAGACCTCTTGAGCTGGGCCTCCTTGCTCTCTTCCAGGACACGTTCCCATGGAATGTTCTTGGAGTCTTTGATTCCCTGAAGCTCTTCTTAGGATCATAGCTTAGTGTTGACTGGGAACACATGGTGACATGGGACAACTTCACTATAAGCTCTCTGAAATCCAAACATACTGGTTTGAGCACATCATCTGTCCCTAGTGCCTGACTTGGGCTGGCACAGTTCTCGTGAGGATTACACCTGTGTGCTGAGCCTTCTCTCTTCTCCCTGGCTTTGCCTCTCTCTGTGTCCCTTTCTGCAGCCTCTCAATTCAGATGTCTGTTAATTTCGCCCCTGCCTTTCTCCTCCATCCTCCCAGCTCCCCCTCCCAGAGCAGTTCACTTCCCACACACCTTCCTGTACTAGCTGATTGGTATCTGTTAATTAATGTCGCCCAAAGCCTCTCTTCTACTCAGGGACCTGATAAGGGAAATTGGATGTCCATTTCTATCTATCTTTTATTACCTCGGGCTCCCTGGGCCCCATAGGTGGGGCCTCTGCCGTGCGTCTGCACCCTGAGAAGGCCCATCTCCTCCCGCTGTCTGGTTGGCCACCCATGGAGTTCAGTAGCTAAGCGGTGAGACCAGGAATCGTGAGAGCTGGACTGAGAAAACAGAGGCCAGGGCAGCCAGCCTGGTGACTGGTCTTTAGCCCCAGATTTGCCCCTGAGAGTGGGAAGTGGAGACACCATACAGACACGGAGCATCCAGGAGCTGGGACCACCAAAGAGAAGGAAGTAAAGATGATAGTGTCACCTGCTGTGTGCCAGAAGTGGCTGGCTCTGCGCACACTCTGTTTTGACAGTCACCTCTCCCCCCACCCCACACATCAGAAACAGTGCTGGCAGGGATAATCCTAAGTGAATCCTTCCATAGGCAAAATCAGTCAGAAAAATTCCTTAATTTCACTTGTTCATAGCACATGGTACAAATAGCTTTGTGAATCCCCTTCCCTTTCTTGAGATAGGGTCTCAGTGTAGCCCAAGCTGGCCTTGAACTTGCTCTGTAGCCAAGGCTTGACTTGAGCTCTTGGTGCACTTACCTCTACCTCCCAAATCTGTGATTACAGATCTGCACCACCACAGCCAGCTGCTGCTTTTAACACATCCAGCTTGGTCAGGGCGAGATTTCTCAGTTCACTCAGTGCACTCCCGGCAAAGTAACTGCCTCATGTTGAGTGGTTCAGCTCTCTGAAATGTGCCACCTTACTCTTTCTAGTTGCCCGCTCATAAATTAAGCTATTAATTGACTGTCTAAATGAAGTCCAGTGCAATCCCAGTTCAACAGGGGCGATAGTTTATTTATTTATTTATTTTTGGTTTTTCAAGGTAGGGTCTCACTCTAGCCCAGGCTGACCTGGGATTCACTCTGTAGTCTCAGTCTGGCCTCTAACTCACAGGGATCCTCTTATCTCTGCCTCCCAGTGCTGGGATTAAAGGCATGCGCCACCACGCCCAGCTGGAGCGATACTTGATATGTTCTGGCTTCATCACCCCACTTAGAGCTCACGGTGACTCTGAAGTTGCCTCTACTCTCATGCTTATTTCATAGATGAGGAGGCCAAGGCTTGGGGAATCTGCATGGCTCCCTAAGGTCAGCCCATAGCTAGTCTATGGGGTGTCAGGATTCAAGTTCAGGCAGCCTTCAGTGTCATGACTGGAGCCTTCCCCACTTCCATCTTTCTCTAAAGAGTCAGCACCCACCCTAGGGAGAGGGAGAAACACCAGAGATTCCCAAACTGAACTCCTGAGCATCATTTAAAGAGAGCCCCATTTGTCTCTGGGAGCACAGACTGCCTGTGAGAAAAGGCTGGTGCCTTGATCTCTTAGCAGCTCCAGGCCGTGGTCACAGTCAGTGAGTAGAGTCCTCATTCCTGGGTGGACACTGATCAGAATTAGGTGTCATTTAAAGCAGAAAGCCCCTGCGGAATGAGCAGCGAGAGAGGAGCCTGGAAAGTCCCCAGTGGCAGAGACCCTGTACCACCATCTCCCATCCTGCTATGAATTCAACAGCTCCTTAAATCACAGATGCAGTTAATTAATCAGCGTGTCTCCAGACACTGGAAAAGACCTAGACCCAACAATTGTAGTGATAACTGTCAACATTGAGCTCTTCCTGTGGAATTCTTTTCCATAAATTCCAAGCGTGACTCATTCATCACGGGAAGGACAATGAATGAGTCCAGCCGTCCATGGAGGGTTCCCCCTCAGGCCCCAGCAGGTCCTAGAGATACAAGGGCTCTGCCCATCCTCATCTCTGCCCACCAGGAAGCCCTCAGGTCCCTTCCTAACCAGCAGCCCTCTCGCTCCTCCTGTAGGCTTCTCCACTCTGTCGCTGGGGGACCAGATGAGTCTGCTGCAGAGTGCCTGGATGGAGATCCTCATCCTGGGCATTGTGTACCGCTCGCTGCCCTATGACGACAAGCTGGTGTACGCTGAGGACTACATCATGGATGAGGAGCACTCACGCCTGGCCGGGCTGCTGGAGCTCTACCGTGCCATCCTGCAGCTCGTGCGCAGGTACAAGAGGCTCAAGGTGGAGAAGGAGGAATTTGTGACGCTCAAGGCCCTGGCCCTTGCCAACTCAGGTAAGAGCCATGTGCAGCCTGCAGGGGATTTCAAGGGATCTTCAGGAGCCCAGCAAGCACATCTGAGGCTGAGCCATGCTGGCTGCAGTGGGCAGGAAGCGATGGAGAACTATAGAGGTGGCCTTACAGAGTCCATAGGACTGTCATGGAGGCCAGCACTGGGTTTGTATCTCCTAAACCTTTCACGTCTAGGCACTGGTAAGCCAGGTTGCTAAGGGTCAAATCTGTCACTCTGAGCCTCTGTTTCTTCATCAGTAGAATGGGGTCAAGCAGCAGGACTTAACTCCACACTCACATGGGATGAGGTTTGAACCCAGTGGTATGTCTCGGACCATCTGCAGCTGATGTGTAGGTGTGATGCTCATGAATTATACCACTGAGAGGACACATGATGTCAGTCCCAAGGCACAGTGAGGGGCAACAGTAGAGCTGCTTCCTTCCTGGCCTGAAGGGCTGAGCACAAGGTCCAAGCCTTCAACCAGCAGGCGGCACACAGGAAGCAGCTGGCCAGGCCTTTGTCTTAAAAGTAGTGGCTTATGGTAC
>PVHP010044737.1:0-13940 GCA_004024765.1 Zapus hudsonius | reverse complement strand
CTGATGCTCAGATTTGCTGATTTGTAGTACAACACTCACACCCACTCTGACTTCCAAGTCATTTAGTCTCCAGGTCTCAGGATTAGCCCCTGGGAATGGAACAGTGTGCACCACCTGTGTGTCAGCATGAGTGAGTGTGCATGCACACACACACACACACACACACACACACACACACACACACACACACACACACACAACACTGCCCCGGGCCCCAGACATGCTCTGTTCCTGAGCGTAAGGATTTTCTGCCCTGGGTATTTGTTTTAACTTACCAGGAGGAAAGAATTTGGATTTTTTTTGAAAATATAAACAAAGAGAATGCACTTGTTTACTTTACAAGAAGTCTTCAGACACAGCTGGAGTGAGAAGCAAGGCTGAAAACCACTCTTTCCCCCGGCTCCTGCCTGCCATTCCTCCCTGGTGATTTCCCCAAAGACCCCACATGGCAGAAGCTGCCTCCAGCCAGCTTCCTTTTGCTCCCCTGGCCATGGTCAATTCTCAAACCACCCTGGAGGACACTGGTTTTTGTGAGGTGAGGGTTCAGGTCTGCTCCTCCACCCGCCCACCCCACTCAGGGAGGCTGATGAGTCACAGGACTCCCAGATAAATGGAACAGCAAAGAGCACAGGCTTTGAGTGGAGCATTTGTCTTCTCGGGCAGAGCCTCCCAAGGAGAGAAAAGCTGTCCCTTCCTCTCACGTGTGGGCTTACAGAACCTCAGTTACATGACCTTTGTGTCCCCAGATTTCAAAGAAGCCAGCCACCACCTCTCACTCAGGGCACAGTGTGAAGCTATGGTCACAGGAGGTCTTCTCATTAGGAGGTCAGTGGAAATGTTGCTAAATAGCACAGCCCCCCCCCCCAGTGCAGGAGGGTCTGGGGAGGGTGGGGAATAAGAGACAGATATTACCCTAACATTCTTTAGGAGAGATTCAAAGACATCTCACTGCAAAAAAATAAAATATAAAAGCCAGGCGTGGTGGCACACACCTTTAATCCCAGACGTAGGAGGATCCCTGTGAGTTCAAGTCCAGCCTGGGACTAGAGTGACACCCTACCTCAAAAAAATAACAAACAAAAAAAGGTAAAATATAAAATAAAAAGAAGTGTTGCCTGGTGATGGCTGGCCTGTGGCCTGTGAAGATACAGTTCTAACATCTGAGACACAAGCCCTGCATATCCCCCATCCCTGGATTCCATGGACAAAAGGACTTGATACCTATTAATCTTTGACCTGCCTGTTGGCAACAGAAGAGGAAAATGTGCAAAGGCAGGAACGGTGGTTTGTTTTGGTTTTATTCGTCATTAATCCATCTAGACTATCTAGTCCAGGTTCTTGCTTCCCAGTGTCTTGCTTCATGACCTACGGTGAATGAATGAATGAATGAATGAACAAATAAACACCTAGGTTGCCCAGTAAGTTCCTGAAAGTATTATGAGCTTTGTAGAGTAAGGACTCTGAACAACTCAAATGAGAAACACAGCATGTCCAGTGAGAGGGTTGACCTGGATGACCTCTGAGGTCATCTGCAACACATGAGCCCTGAGCCTGTCATACCAGGCAAATAACTTCACTGAAAGAATTTTAAACACTTCCTTCAACGCCCTAGTTTAGCATCTAAGATTGAAGTCACAGTGCCCTTTCCTTGGTGGTAACCCCACGTGGGAAGGGTACAGAGATGCCAAGAAGAGAAACCAAAGACGACAATAAGGGATAAACAACCAGGGATATAAGGCATGAGTGAGCCAGGATCAAAGAAAGGAAGAAGAAAAATACTCCAAGACACAGCGTGGCTATCCAGTGCACACACCCCACACAAAGTCAAGCTTCTCCTCGAGCAGATCCTCCCTGCAGCTCCTCTCCAGCCCAGCCCCTCACTTGATGACAGTGCCTCTTTGTGGAACCCAACAATAGGTACATTATGCCAACCTATAATTACTCTAGAAGAAGCGATGGCGAAGTCAAGGTTTTAGTGCACATGGGCATAGTGGAGGCCATACAAGAGCAAAGCACAACGAAACAACAACAAACCTCTAAGTCAAGACTGAAAGCTGCCAGCCCCCTCTCGTATTAACAGGGAGGTGGAATTTCGCTTTCTTTGCACATGATCTAACGCAAGGCCTTCTTTTATTGGAACTCACGAGGATTGGGGATTAGGAGGTTGGATTTAGGTTTTAATAAGAAGGCAGAAAGTAGAGCAAGAGATCATGGGCATGAATAAATGCTAAGGTTGGGGGGCTAGGGAGATAGTCAATCAGTAAAGTACTTGCCGGGCAAGTAGAAGAACCTGAGTTTGACCCCTGACTCCATGTTAAAAAAAAAAAAAATAGCCAGGCATGGGGCTGGAGAGATGGATCAGTGTTTAAAGACACTTGCTTGCAAACCCTGACAGCCCAGGTTTGATTCCCCAGTACCCACTAAAGCGAGATGCACAGAGTGGCACATGCATACATCTGAAGTTTGTTTCCAGTGGCAGGAGGCCCTGGAGCATCCAGCCTCGCTCACTCGCTCTCTCTATCTCTCTGTATTTGCTTCTTTTTCTCTATCCAAATAACCATATATAAGCCAAGTTCTGGGGAGGTAGGGACAGGGGGATCCCTGGGGCTCATTGGCTAGCCAGTCTAACCTATTTGGTGAGCTACAGGCCAGTGAAATATCCTGTCACAAAAAGGGGAACCACATTCCTAAAGAATGACACCCAAAGTTTCCTCTGGCCTTACATGCAAGCTCACACATGGGCATACCAGTCCCCCCCCTCCCTCTCAACATATACACACGCCAAACCAAGGTAGGGTACATAGGAAACCCTCGAAAGTAAGTAAATCAATTCCATGGATAAAGAAATTTCTTTCCAGTACTCTGGTGAGACAAGTCTCCAGCTGCTTTGAAATGTGCACAACTTTGTTGTCTTGAAAAACAGTGACAAGGAATCGGAATTCCCAGATCCCCTGCTAGCTACCGCTTCCTTGACGGATCCAAGGGATGTGTGCCCACATCTGCCACATGGGACATGCCCAGCTGGCAATGGAAGAACAAACTAAAGCAGCAGCCTCAGTTTCCTCACCAGCAAAATGAGAGCATCCTGCCAGCCTTGGTGACACCCTCACTCAGGTGCATCCAATTTCCAGGGACAGCCCCAGACTCACCTGCCTCGTGCCCACAGCCAGGGACAAGTCAAACTTGTGCTTCTAAACTGGAAGTCAAACTCACACTCCAGGCAGGCAGGGAGCAGGTCAGCAAGTGAGGCCCATCTTCACTGGCCTCTACCTTCTCGCCATAAAAGCCACTGTCACTCCAATTCTCATCTTTGAAAAAGCCAAAAGTGGTGACGAACACCTTTAATCACAACACTCAGGAAGCAGAGGCAGGAGAATCACTGTGAGCTCAAGTCCAGCCTAGGACTGCAGAGTGAGTTCCAGGTCAGCCTGGGCTACAGTGAGACCCTACCTCAAAAAAAAAAAAAAAAGGCAACTTTAAAGGAGTTTTAAGAAACTCAAAGCACCTCCAGGCTCATTACCTTTTAGAATATAAAAATTCAGTCCTACAAACTTTAGAAAAACACTTCATGTCATAATTTTTTCACTGGGGAAAAAAGCGTATTCTTGCAGCCAACACTAGGTAGGACAGAAGTTTGAGAGCTGTCTAATGGAACTGCAGCCAACCAACACCTAAAATGTGATGACAAGCTTTTGTGTCACTCCTTTTCCTCAGTTTCCCCTCACTGTGCCACTCTCCCTTGGCACTTGGCTTGTCCACACAAAACAGAGCTCTCTTGGCCTTTCTCGTGGCTCCTGGCTGATTCTCGTTAGCCCTCATTTTGCCCAGTGCTTAAATACCTGTTGACCTACAAGATGAGGAAGTCATTCAGATGAGATTCTTCACCTACTTGTAGGGACCTCATCGCCACCCCTGCATTCCTGATAATTGAGCCCAGATTTATTTTATTTAAATATTCATATTGTTTTTAAATACTTTTATTTATTTGCATGCACAGAGAGAGAATGGATACACCAGGGCCTCTTGTCACCGCAGTTGAGCTCCAGATACATGTGCTACTTTGTACATCTGGCTTTACATGGGTACTGGTGAATCAAACCCAGGCTGTTGGGCTTTGCAAGCAAGTGCCTCTAACTGCTGAGCCATCTCTCCATCTCTCCAGCTCCCAGATTTATTTCTTGTAGGGTCAAGGCAGGCTTGCCTACCTGTAAGATAAGGAGGTGAATCTTCTTTGGCTTTGGGCATCTCTCAGACCACATGAAAATATCTACGCAGGCCCATAAGTTGGACATACAGGAACCAAAAAGCAAAGCCTTTACCTACTCGGGACACCATCTAAATGAGCTCATGTCGCAGTCATTCTGTAATTGTCCTAAGTCACTAATGGGATTCCTTGGACAAACTCCTTAACATATTTGTTCCTGTTTTCCCATCCATAAAATAAGTACTGAAACATATGTCTCTCAGGATTACTGTGCAGATTTGATGAATGGACACAAGGGAACGTGCCCAGCGCTGTGTTTAGCAAAGCGGAGGCTCAATGACTGTCGTTGTTGTTGACATCATCATCATCATCATCATGACTATGATGGACAAGGCAAAAAGGTGTGGGATAGCTACTCCAGCACACTTGAAAACTGCCCTTGGACTTGGCTGGTGCTGGCAGGGGAGCCTTTGGATAACGCCTTGAACCTAGCCTCTAAACACAGCTTTTAAAAACCACCCAGTAATAGACATCATGGCTTCACTCCCTCACTGGAGGCCACTCTCCTGACCTGGGGGATGGGGAGAAATAAGTACAGATGAGGAAAGGGACACACGCATGGTGTCAGGCTGGAGAGGGGAGGATCAAAGACGATTTGAGGTCTGGAAGGGGTGGCTCAGAAATGGAGTCAGACTCAGGGTTGAGGGCAGCAAAAATGAGGTAAATCTTAGGAGTATCTGATTGAGGGTCACGTCAAGAATTTTTCTCCACCTCCTCCACAACAGCATCAAAATATCCTCCTTTGTGAGGGTGTGGGGGAGGGAAGGGAGGGTGAGAAAGATGAATGTTTCACTGAGGATTTTTAAACAAATAAGACATTTTGAACTCAAACAGTAAAGGCGGAGTGCTGAGCAAACCCCTCCAGTTCCTGCGGTGGCTCTGTAAGCGGGGCTCACCATGGGAGCTCACCACACAGAACATGAAGTACCTGGTACGATATGCACTCCAAGGACAGGAGGTTTCCAAGTTACACTTTTAGTGGTGGGTGAGAATAGTTCATCATTTACTCGTTGGATGAGGCAGTGTTTAAAATGTCAGTCTAGCCAGGCATGGTGGTGAATGCCTTTAACCCTAACACTTGAGAGGCAGAGGTAGAAGGAGCGCTGTTGTGGTCAGCTTTCTTGTTGCTGCGCAGAAAGAACCCAAACAAAAGTGGCTTGTGGAGGAATGGGTTTATTAGGCTTACGGACTCGAGGGAAGACTCCATCCTGGCAGGGAAAATGATGGCATGAGCAGAGGGCTGGACATCACCTCTGCCACAGCACTGCAAACAGCGGCAGGAAGGTGTGCCAAACTCTGGCAAGGGGAAGCTGGTTTATAACCCCATAAACCCGCCCCTGACAACACAGCTTCATCAAGGTTGTAAAACCCAAACTGCCATCAGCTGAGGATCGATCTATCAGAACACATTCATTTGTTTGTGGGGGACACCTGGATCAAACCATGACAATCGCCATGAGTTTGAGGCCACCCTGAGACTACATAGTGAATTCCAGGTTAGTCTTGGCTAGAGTGAGACCTACCTCAAGGAAAAAAAAGAAATATCCAGCGAGGATACACTACAACACTGCATGTCAGACATGTTCCCACCATAGGGTTCCTGTCTTCACTAGGCTAGCATTTTAGTTCCAGGGTCCTAAGCCATACACAATGCTTATGTATCTAGAAAGAGATGGGGAGGGGGCTCCCTAGGGTAGAGCTTCAAGCTTATGGGTGAGCAAGTGGCCACTGCCTGGTCAGCACCACGGACAATAGTACTTGTCCCTTCAGATCTTCTTTGCAGTTGTTGAAACTGGCTAGGTTTTCAAGAGAATTATTTGGCTTGGGACATGAGTTGTTGTTTTGTTTTGTGTTGTGTTTTGTTCTGTTTGTTTCCTGATGAGAAGGGACAGGGGCGAGGGAAGATGAGGAAGGCAGCAAAGGGTTCTCAGCAAAGGACTTTAGGGAAGAGCCCATGGAATCATGGAGCTGGACATCATCCTAACATTTCACTTGGGAATATCACTCCTGCACAGCTGTGAGGACATTTGCACATCATCATCTCCCAGAGGTCGAGCCTGTCCTACCCTGCCCTGCCCACTGGCTGCTGGCTCCAGGCCAGGCCCCTTCCAGGGACCACAGAACAAGAAGAGCAAGGGCAGGGCATGAGCTCTAGGGGAAAGGTGAGATGTCAGCAGCCACACCTGTCACCAGGACCCCAGTGCAGGCCTGATCACTCGCCCTCCACATGACCAGGGAGAAAAGGAGACCTGGAAAAGGTGAGGGAAAGAGAAGCTATTTGGCTCAAAGCCATGTGTGGCAAATGGCATTTTCCTAGGAGCCCATCACTATGGAGATGGGTGACCCAGAAATCTGACTTCTTACAAAGAGGGCCAACTGTCCAGTGTTCTGTGGTATCCCATGGACAGGAGGGTGGAACTGGAGTCCCTACCTAGCTGAGTGACTTTGGGAAGCTTACATTTCCACTTAAAGCCTCAGCTGCCCATCTGAAAATGAAGCTAGTAAAAGGACATGCATCTTGGGATTATTGAAGGGAATCAATGAGAAAAAGGATGGAAAGCACTTGGCATTGTGTCTGGTTCACAGGAACGGTTCCCCAGATGCCCTTTTATTCAGGTATGACACATAAATGCCTTCTCCCATCTCCATCCCTTCCTACAGTGGAGATGTGACAAGGAAAATGCAAATGGACAGCCACGGAGACTCAGATCCAGAGGGTAGGATGCCAAGGTTCTGCCAGGCCCTGCCCGAGCATCGCCAGCACAGTGGTCCAGCAACACAGCAGCTCTAGAGCTTCCCAGCCTCGTGTGCCAGCACCCAGATGAAACAGAGACACACCAGGGATGAGGGGCCCCCATCAGAGATGAGCACTAGAAAGGAGGACAATATGGTAATGGTCAAAGTGGGTGGCAAGGGAAGGGAACCGGGCCGGGTCTGGCGACACAAACTTTAAAGCACAGCACTCAGGAGGCTGAGGTAGGGGGATCCCATGAATTCGAGACCAGCCTCAGCTACAAGTGAGTTCTGGGTCATCCTGGGCTAGAGGGAGACACTACCTTGAAAATAGGAGAGAGGGTGGGGGAAGGGAGGAGGACATGAACCATGTTTAGACCAGGGGATGTTTTATGTTACCAACTACATCCTCGAGGCATAGAAAAGAAACAGGAAGCAGGAAATGTTGGTACATGCCTATACCAAAACGTCTGGAACCTCAACACTCAGGAGACTGAAGCAGGAGGATGACTGTGAGTTCAAGGCCAGCTTGGGACACATAGCAAAACTTTGTCTCATAAAACTAGGAGGAATAGAAGCTGGGGAGATGGCTCAGCAGTTAAAAGTACTTGCTTGCAAAACCTGCCAATGCAAATTCAATTCTCCCCCGGACCCACATAAAGCTGGACCCAAAGTGGAGCCTGTATCTGTGATTCCGTGAAACTTCCAACAACAGGAGACAGAGACGGGAGAAGCCAAAGCTTAAGGCCAGCTTGTCTAGCATCTGCAACAGCAAGAGACCTGTCTCAAGGTGGAAGGAAAGCACCTTGTGGTTGGCCTCTGATCTCCATATGTCTGTCTGTCTGTCTGTCTGTCTGTCTCTCTCTCTCTCTCTCTGTCACACACACACACACACACACACACACACACACACACACACAAACACACCTGCTTGTGTGTCCACAAATTCATTTTTAAACTGGGAGGGTGAGTGGAAGGAAGAAAATAAGTGGGTAAAGAATAAAACCAGGTACTACATTTGGGTAATTTGGGTATAGGTCACAAATGGAGTGATTCTACTTTATATAAGCTACTCAGGAAAAAACAAAACTATCTTTAAGAGACAAAGACATTCAGAAATTCAGAAACAATTAGTGTATTTCAACAGAGATGGAAACTTGGAGTAAAAGGACTAGAGAGATGACTCTAGGTAAAAGTGCTTCTTTACAAAGCCTGATGGTCTGAGTTTGATTCCCCAGCACCCACAGAAAGCCAGGTGCACAGAGTGGCACATGCATCTGGAGTTCATGTGCAGCCGCAAGAGAGCTTAGCATGCTCATTCTCACTCTTTCTTTCTAACAAATAAAAATATAGAAGGTTGGAAACAGAGACATGCACCCTGTGAAGATGGATGGGGTGGCTCCTCTACAAACTAAGAAATGCCAGATTGCCAGCAAAACAGCAGAACATGAAACAGATTCTTTTTCCGAGCCTTAAGAAGGGACCCACCCTGCCAACACCTTGACCTTGGCCTCCTCCCTCCAGAATGTAACAACTCTGGTTGTTAATGCGACCTAGTTGTGTTACTTTGTTATAGCAGCCCTCACAAACTAATATATCCAGAGTTTCCTTGTTCTTCCTTGGACATCATCATCAGTGGAGCAAATTGGAAATTTCTAGAAAGTCGCCACATTTACTTTTCTATCCAATAAACCAGACACAGTGGAGGAAATCACAGGTAAGACATAACTCTGCCCACCAAGAGCTCACAGGTATACAAATGTTTGACACTTGACAGTTTCCCAACCATTTCCAAGTACAATCTCTCCTGTAGGTGCCTCAACCTTATGTGGAGGTGAGAACATGAGCTTCACAAAGTTGGCCATTTGCCCCAGAGCCTCTAGCTCTGAAGTGGAAAAGTGCTATTCTGGAAGCTTCTTGTTTTCGCCTGCAAGCAGAAACCACAGCACTGAGGCAACTATGGAAAAAGAGTTGCTGGTATCCAAGTAAGTTCCAGAAGGCCAGAGGGAGGCCCGCCAGATAGGCCTGCTACAGACAAATGCAGCGACAGCAGAATGAAAGGCAGGTGCAGCCACCCTCTCTGAGATCCCAGCACCTCTCCTAGCCTTGTGTCCACCCCACCCTTCTACCCCACGGGCACTTTCCTGGAAACAGTGCTTCCCCAGGTTGTCAAAAATAGCAAGAAGCTGGAAAGAATTCCAGAATGAAATCTATGTGCCTGCGCAGCCTCCTAAATGCCTGCCAGGGTGGTGGCTAAACCCGCTAATGTGCTAAGCATTTTCTGGCAGGGCTGGGAGGCGGGGCTGGTATTTTGGGAGCTGGGAGGGAGGTGGAGGCAAGAAGAACCAACCCAGAACACTTCCCATGAAGTCAGGAGAGCCCTGCTATGCAAGGCAGGCGGGCGAGGAGCCACCAACTTAGCCTGGTGGGCAGGATTCAGCAGGGCACCAAAGCCCCGCCAGCAAGCTGCAAGGGACAGGGCACTCTAGAATGTGACATGTGAGGGACTCGCTTTCTGCTGACGCAGAGCAGTGTGCAGCCAGGATGGCACTGCTTCCGTTGGCCCGAGTTAGCAGGGGCAGGACAATGATGACCAAAGCACAAGTGTCCAGTCACCAGGATGCAAGCAGGCAAGCACCCTCTGCCTCAAGGGGCCTTGTGAGGGTGGGGAGCAATGCGAATGCCCATGGGGTACTCCATCTCCTCTGGTGTCCCTGTTTCTCAAGGGCCCTTTGAGAATGGCTCAAACTGAGAGACCAGAGAGAGAAGCAACTCCCAACACAAGGTCCTGGCATCCCATTGCCAGAGTGGGCTTCACCCCATGCTTCCTAGAGGAAAAGGGGGGGTGAGAAAATCAGAACCGCCCTAGATTTCTTCTTAAGAGGAGAGTGGAGTCATCCTGGGAACACTGTGAAGCCCTGATGGGATTCAATGTGGAGGGAAAAAGAAAATCCCAACCCATAGAAAGTGCTGAGAGCCTGCAGCTTTTAAAGCCCCTCTAGCGAGAGGATCTTTGAAAGCATTTGCAAACTCTGATCACATAGCCAGCCAGCTCCCACCCAGCCTGGAGCACAGTGCTTTTGCTAACTCACAACAAACCCACTCACAAACATCTAGATGGGACCTCCGCCTGGCATCAATCCTCTCCTGTCTCTATGTGTGCCTTCCTCAAAAGTGAAGTGTCCTCCGAGCAGTGGGTGGTCCTGTGCCAGAGTCCTGGCACTCAGCTCTAGTGGGATCACTCAGCAGCACACATGCCCTTTGTGAGCCATGGATTTTTTGTTGTTCTTGTTGTTTTGGGTTTTGTTCTGTTTTGTTTTGAGGCAGGGTCTCGCTCAAGCCCAGGGTGACCTGGAACTCACTCTGTAGCCCTAGGCTGGCTTCAAACTCGTAGTAATCCTCCTACCTCAGCCTCCTGAGTGAGTTGTGATTTTAATAATATTTTTAAATGTGTATTTAAGAGAAAAAGAAAAAATAGGTGCACCAAGACCTCTTGGCTCAGCAAACAAACTCCAGATGTGTGTGCCACTTTGTGCATCTGGCTTTATGCAGGTACTAGGGAATTGAACCCACTGACACAAACTCTACAGCACAGCTTGACCTGCTCGAGACTAAGGGGGCTTAATCACAAACACTTGAGGCTATAGTGAGCATTTTACATTCAAACCACCAGAGAGTGACTGGGGAAGATGCCCTCTGGCCTACATATGCACACACATGCATGTGAACCCACACATATGTGCATCTACATTCATGCAAGCATGCACACCACACACACACACAAAAAAAAAGAATAAGAAGAGGGGCTGGAGAGATGGCTCAGCAGCTAAGGCACTTGCCTACAAAGTCTAACAACCCCAGTTCAATTCCCCAGTACCCACATAAAGTCAGATGCACAGAGAAAGCCCATGCATCTGGAGTTCATTTGCAGCAGCAGGAGGCCCTGGCATTCCCATTCTCTCTGTCTGTCTCTCTTCTTTCTCTCTCTCTCTACTTGCAAATAAATAAATATTTTTATGAAAAAAAGAAGAGTAAGAAGAAAGAGAAGAGAGAAAAGAAAATCCCAACAAAGATTTGAACTTGCCTTTATTGTCCCATTCTACCTAGAATCATGCTAATTCATTTTAGGAGGCCAATACTACCTTGATTCAAAAATCATCTAAAGAGATCACAAAAAAAGTATTTTTTTAATTTTATAAACTTTAACCACTACCACTTCCTCTATATAAAAATTAACTCAGCCAGGCATGGTGGCGCACGCCTTTAATCCCAGCACTCGGGAGGCAGAGGTAGGAGGATCACCATGAGTTCAAGGCTAGCCTGAGACTACACAGTGAATTCCAGGTCAGCCTGGACTAGAGCAAGACCCTACCTCGAAAAACCAAAAAAAAAAAAAATTAACTCAAGTTGTGCATGCTGGCACATGCCTTTAATGCTAGCACTTGGAAGGCAGAGAGGTAAGAGGAGTTTGAAGCCAGTCCAAGACTATAGAAGACGTTCTAGGTCAGCCTGAGCTAGACCTCAAAAAAAAAAAAAAAGAAATTAACTCAAAATGAATCATAGAGCTAATTGTAAAAGATAAAACTTCTAGAAGAAAACTTGAAAGAAAGCTACTTTTGACCTTATTTTATGCAGAAATGCAATACCAGGACAGAAAAAGCAGTAACAAAGGAAACCCTGCTATGTTAGACTTCGTCAACATTTAAAACATTCAGGGCCAGAGATAGTGTTCAGTAGTAGAGTGCTTGCCCAGCCTGCAAAGCCCTAGGTTTGAATCCCAGCACACATAACCAAGCATGGCAGCACACAGAAGGGAAGACAGGAGGATCAAAAACTCAGGGTTGGGCTCAAGAGATGGCTCGACAGTTAAGGCGCTTGCCTGCAAAGCCTAATGACCTAGGTTCAATTCCCCAGTACCCATGCAAAGCCAGATACCCAAAGTGGAGCATGCATCTGGAGTTCATTTGCAGCACTTTGAGGCCCTGGAATGGCCATTCATATTCTCTCTCTCTCTCTCTCTCTCTCTCTCTCTCTCTCTCTCTCTCTCTCTCTTTCTCCCTTTCTCTCTCTCTCTTTTTGCAAATAAAAAAATCAAATACTTTTTAAAACTCAAGGTCCCTAGGTGTGGTATCACATGCTTTTAATCCTGGCACTTGGGAGGCAGAGGTAGCAGGATTGCCATGAGTTTTGAGGCCAACCTAGGACTACAGAGTAAGTTCCAGGTCAGCCTGGGCTAGAATGAGACACTACCTCAAAAAAATAAAACTGCAAGGTCATCCTCAGTTACATATCAAGTTGGATGCCAGCCTGATATTCAAGAAACCAAAAACCCTACTCTTAGGAAGTCACTAAATGTCAAAGCATAAGCACATACCAGAGAATGCAAGAAAATATTTACAAAACGTATATTTGATAATTATCTAGTCAAAATATACAAAGAACTCCTAAAACTCAATAAGACAAATGACCCATTTTTTTAAAATGGGCAAAAGAACTAAGCAAACATTTCACAAAGGATGAGCCACAGATGGCCAAAAAGCACGTGAAAAAAAATGTTCAACATCATTAGTCATCAGAGAAATGCAATTAAAATCACAATGCGATACCATTAAACATCTGTTATAATGGCTAAAATTAAAAAGACTGACAATGCCAAGAGCTGGCAAGGATATAGAGTATCTCTAACTCTCCTCCGCTGCTGTGGAGATGCTAGATACGACAGCCACTTTGGAAAGAAGGCTGGCAGCTTCTTGGAAAATTAAATATGCACTCGTGACCCAACAACCCCACTCCAGGCATTTTCCCAAGAGAAATGAAAACATATGTCCACACAAAGACCTATGTATGAATGTTCATAGCAGCTTTATTCACAATAGCTCGAGCTTGGAAACAACCCAAATGTTCCTCGGTTGGTAGATGAACACCACGTTGCGTCATGTCTATAGGATGGAAGGCACCCATACATGCAATAATGTGGGCAAAGCTAAGCCTGGTCTGTTCACTTCTTATTGCTACTATAACAAGTTGCCACAGAAGCAGTGAATGACAGCACAAATATATTGTCATACAGTTGGGAAGATGCAAGTCAAAATTAGTCTTCCTGGGGCCAAGGTCAAGGTGTTGGAAGGACCATAGGGTCTATGTAAAAAGCTGGGTGTGGCCATGCATGTCTATAACTGCAGTTCTGTGGGGAGCTGAGAACAGAGAGCAGTTGGGCTCAGCCAGTCTGACCCAAAAAAAGTAGTTTCTGGCTTCTATGAGATATGGTATCTCTTGGGATAATAATGTGGAAAAGAGCAAGAGAAAACACACATTAGCCTCTGCATGTGTGCACACACAGTTGCATACATACATACATACATACATACATACATACACACACACACACACACACACACACACACACACACACACACACACACAATGGCTGCTTCCCTACCTTTTACAACTCTTGGAAGCTACCTGCACTCTCTGCTTCATGCCCTCTCTCCAAAGCCAGCAAAGCTGTGTCTTCCAACCCTTCTCTGCCCTAACTCCTGCTTGCAGGAACAGGTGTTTGGTCAAAAGTGCAGGAGAATTGCAAGTCTGGGGAACTTAAAAGAAGTACCATACCACCAGGGCATGTAAGTGACATTTCAAAGATAAGTAGACCATAGGCCAGAGACCCTGCTCAGTGTAGACAGCTGGCCTAGAATGGCATGCTAGAGGCTCTGGGTTTGATTCCCAGCACAACAAGAAAACAAAAGCAAGAAAGAAGAAAAGAAAAAGAGAGGAAGGGGAAGGAGGGGAAGGAAGGAAAAGGAAAGGAAGGGAAAGAAAGGAGGAGGAGGAAAGTAGGAGAGGAAATAGACTTGAGAAGTGAAAAGAAGAAAGAGAGAAGAGGAAACTAGGGGAGAGGAGGGCAGAAGGGGGTGGGAAGGGAAGGGAAGGGAAGGGAAGGGAA